>WEIT01019995.1:57400-83105 GCA_013389985.1 Dryoscopus gambensis | reverse complement strand
ACTTTGAGGGAAATTAATTGCAGGGATTCTAGTCTCTCTTTTTTAATACTTATCACTATTTCTGTTCTATTTTTTGTTTCCAGTTACAAGAAAACACATGAGACCCTTAGCCATGCGGGGCAAAAAGCAACAGCAGCTATCAGCAATGTAGGAACAGCTATCAGCAAGAAGTTTGGAGATATGAGGTACCGGCATCTGCTGCTTCTCTGGTCTTGTTTAGAGGATAAAATGTATAAATCATTTTTCAGCTCTTCTTTTCCTTCTACATCAGTGTTTTAAAGGTTCAAGTAGTTTGTAGTTAGAGTATTTGATAACATTCACATTTTTAACTGAAAAGAAGGCATAATGATGACCAAAGATATAATTTATATGAGTCCTGTTTTTTTTTTTTTAAAGTGCAGTCAGAAATCCTTTTGGAATAACTTTGCAAACTCAAGGAAATGTACGAGTAAAATGGAACAAAAAATTGCTGTTAGATCTTTATTAACCCAATTTTATTTATATGTGGATGATGGAGAAGAATATAATCTGAAGAAAAGAAGCCTACCTAGGAGCTGCTTGTGATAAGATAAAAAATATTTCAGGCTATTTTTAATCCTTTTTTTCAAGATGTACTGCAAAGTTTTGTTCTGCAGTTATATAAAAATAGATATGATGGAAGTAACAGGAGCTAGGGTCAGTAGAACTGTCACTTAAAGGCAACTTCAGTGTCAGGCTTTATATGTTGTTGTATCTTTTAAAGTGTTGATCTTAAAGTTCCTCATTATGAGCGCAAAAACGGTATACTGTAAACCTGCATTCCAGTTTTCATTAGGTAGTAGGTTTACAGAACTTCTTGAGTGTTTGAAGGAGTTTATTTTTTGTGATGAAATAAATGGACATTGGTACCTCTACAATATACTGTTTGACATGAGGAATTACTGTCGCATTTATTAATATTGCATATTGTCACATTGGTATGTACTCCCTTTTTTGTTATTTTGTAATGTATGAGGTAACCATATCCTAAGATCTGTGTGTGCTGCAAATGGCTGAAGCTTAATTCCTGGCAGCTAAAACTTTTTTCCACTTTTTATTTTTATTCTGGATCTTAAATCATTAGGAATCCCCCCTTAATACCTACCTTTTACATACAGCTTAATAAATCCTCTATAGAAGTACTAATGTTTTTCTAGGTGAAACTAAAAAAGGAAAATCTTCATTACTGTGTCATCTGCTTTACAGTGTCTTTTTCCACACTGCAGTTCAAAATGGAAATTTAGTGAGTGACTTGCAACCAGGCTATGAATATAACTAAGAATTTTTGACTTGATACAGTTAAATATTCATGAGTAGTATATGCCTATCAAAGCACAGAAGAATAAGCAGGCGTGCAATTATATTTTCCTAGTATATTTTCCTTTAGTGTTCAGAAATCTGAGAGCTGAGAACTTTCTAAAACAGAAATTTGAGCCTTCATTTAGTCGTTTCTTAAGGGGTTTTCTTCATGAATTTATCTTTTTTGAATTTATTTTAACTTATATGAGCTTTTGAAATTTATAACACCTCATGTCTCCCCAGATGAATAGGAATTTATGTGGTAAAGTCTGTGGTTTACTCGTTCGTTCATTCGTTCCTTATTTGGAGTCTCCTTGGTCTTTCCTTTGGTGCCTTCTAGCTCTTCCATTATAAGAAACAGTGAGTGAGTTCTTCTGACCTTAGTTTCACTCATTATTTCTTGTGGTTTTATTGTATTTTACTTCCGTTCCCTCTTTGCAGGTTCCAGTTGGATGAGTCACTTTCACAAGTGTTTTTGCTACCTTTGTTAACTCTTTCTGCCTTCCCTGCATTTATAGTTGTATTCTGTATTTTTGAGAAATGTATAAGAAGTGTGTGATGCATGTGGCACAACATATTCTGTTTCATTTTATGTTCTTCCTAACACGTCCTCTTGTGAAAAAGACAAGCCCACAGCCTAGCAAACAGGTCCTGTTGCTGTTTCCACATTTTAGTTCCTATAGCAGCAACAAAGAGAGTCTGTGTGCTGCCTCTGGATCATAGAGGGAAGGATGACTTAGCAGTTCAGGATTTCTCAGGTCCTATTACTTGTGCTTTGCACATGGTGTGAGTTTAACCACAAAGGCAAAAATGTCTTCACTGAAATAGAGCATCCTTTAATATTTCTCCTAATTAATCACTATTACCAAATGCCTTTGTCTTACTTATCAGTGTCAGCCCTCATGCCCATGGCAGTCATGCTTCTGACATGGCAGATGGGAGGTATTTATCCCATTAGCCCTTTAGCCAAGGGCTCAGAGCAGAGGCTGAGTCCATAAGCATTTTGATTATTCAAAAAGCTGGTTTCTAGTAGCTTTCTTTGATTGAAATTATTACGTTGAACCTGGTTGGGAATTTTTCAGGAAAATATGAACTACCAGCACTGCCTTTTTTGTGGATATTTGCTCTTTTCAGTTAAGTTCTCAGTTTCTTGATGCTTGATGATGAAGCAGCAAGCTTCAGGCAGCAGCAAGCTAGCCAGGTTCCCACGGTTATAGAGAGCATGGCGTGACTTGGGCCTTCTGCATCTGCTGCACATCCTAAATCTGGAGTGATGGGTCAGTATGCTTCCCTCAGCAACAAAGCTGGCCTAAGTTCTTGGCTCAGCTTGGGCAGGTGCAGTTCTGTGTGGAGTCACATTACAAACCTTATCACTTCAATACCCAGGTTTTAAAAATCTTCCCCCTCCCTTTCCAATCCCAGCTGTGTTTGGGGGAATAAACTGTAAAAAGGCAAGAATTTTCTGTGTCATTGTTGGCTTGCTTTTTTTGCTAATCCAAATAATTTTATTTCAGTTATCTAGTGTTCGGATTATCACCACCCCCTCCCATAATGCTGTTTTAAGCAAACATCAGACTCCAGCTTAATTCTCTTGGTTAGGCATTAAGGTTGATAGTCACCAGTGACATCCAGATGCAAATCCCTGTTTTGCTTTCATTCAGAGCAGACACTTGAAACTGATTTCTAAAATCCAGATGTCATTGTAATTCCCAGTATGTTCAGCAGCCTTACTCCCCGCCTGTGGTGATGGTGATTTTGAAAGGGTTTGTAGTCAGACTGACTAAATATTGAAGCCTGCCTTCTTTATGAAACAAAAGTCTGTTTGCTACGTTGCCTCCTATGTCAACTGTACAGAGCACTACGTGAAACACATATTTCTGTTCTGAAGTTGCTGGGTGTTAATTTTCATCTTGTTTTATCTCTAAAAATATTACTAAAATATCATACAACAACAATAGGCCGTATAGACTCCCCCAAATGTGCTATTTTGCTGTGTTAGCAGTCAAGAAGATAAAATCTATAAGAAAGAAAAATGACAAAATTCTGTATGTCTGAAAGAACAGAGATGCCACCCTTTGGGGACCAAGTGCTTTTCGTGCAGCCGCTGTGCTTCTCTTTCATCCCCACCCCATCTTCCCAGTGTCACACCTCTCTAACTCGTTTTGTGCATGAATAATCACTAGCATTTTACATTTTCTGAATTTTGTATTAATTAATAGTGCTTTTAAGGTCTCTTTACAGTCATAATGCATCCTATTTAATATTGTGTTTCTAGAAATACCAGAAATGCATATAAAACCAGTGTACAGATACTTTTGCTTTAGAATACAAATGAGACACTAGCAGTATAGATAAAATAATAGCTTCTTCATTAATAGGTCTTATGATTAATCATATGCCAGCAAGATTTTTTTTTGCTCCTCCTCCCCCAGCTCATATTGTCTCCTTAATATTTCTCTGGTATGGAAGGTGAAGGGGAAGGGGGTAGTCCCAGGTCACTCACAGGGCAGTGATCAGAGACTTAGATCTTTCAGTATGAGAGATTGCACTGACATTTTTACCTGGCTTTTGCTAAGAAGAGCACAGATGTGATAGAATTGAGGATCTTTATCCCTTTCTCCTTTGCTTTCTGCTAACGTTTGCATCTTTTCATGCTATACTGCTGGACTACTCTTTAGCTGTCTGTATGGATCTGTTTCATCCCTGCTTCTGCAGCTGTCTGTATGGATCTATGTTTCATCCCTGCTGATGACCTTTTTAGAAACAAGTTGTGATACCAAGTGAGAGACTTTCTGGGTTTTGGGTTGCTTTAAAAAAAAAAAAAAAAAGAGGAAAGAAAGAAAAAGTAAGCTACTTACGCTACACTACTATATGCACACTACCACATACCTTGCTGCTACTCAGGTCAAAGTATTTAAAGATTAAACTAACAAAGGCATGCATGCAAATTAGGATGTCAGCAGTTACATTTTGTATGGCTCCTTCATTCAGCTGTCTGGTACGTTTTCTTTAATTACATGATCACACAGACCCCTTTTCAAATTCAGTGCCTGGGATGAGCCAGCTCTCAAGATGAATGAAGGTAATATAATGCCTCATTCCTGCCAGGAGTTGGAAGGCACACGTGGAAAGACACAAAAGACTGCCGAGAGGGAGATCCTGGGGGCATGAATATGGCAGTTGAATGTGCCCCTTAGAGACCAGCACAGAAGGAGGCCCCGGAGGGGTGGGGGAAGGCAAAGTTTATTTCTCTCCAGAAGGGCAAGGGAATTTCTGGGAACTACAAAGCAGATACTGGAGGAATGCATTAACCTGTTATTTTGTAAGCACCTAGAAGATAGCATGATGGCAAAAACATAAAAGGGTTTGTCAAGAACAATTATCTTAAACTGGCAGCACCTGTCATAGAGGATAGATGGGAGGTAGGAGATATGATAGAGCTTGACTTTGATAAGGCTGTCTGTAGTGTTTTTGCAGAACTAGAGAAATTCAGCTTAGATGTTACTGCTTTAGCAGGAAGAGTGCATAGGGAATTGAAAATTATATCCAAAGAATAGGTCTTAGTAGCTGACCATAATGCAGGATTTTGCAGGCATCTGTCCTGAGTCTGTTACTCATCAGCGTTTTCATTGCTGTATTAGATGAAGGTGTCAGGATGGCATCATTTAGAATTACCATATGCTTACAGTGGCAGGGTATGCAATCACTTTAGGCACCAGGATTAGAATTCCACATTATTTTAAATGATAAAATTCAGTGTAGGAAAGTGTAACATGCTTTACTGAAAAATGGAAAAAAAAATTCACAAGCAGAGATGGGGAGCACTGACCAGGCACCTTTGCAGAGAAGGGCCAGCAAGTCTAGCCTGATGGCTTATGGGTGCAGCTCAACAGGGGTTATTTCTGAAGGCTATGAAATCTCTCTCATTTAAAGTTTCTAGAAGCAGGTTGGGCCAAAATCTCTTGGGGATGGTTCAGGTATGATTAATCTGCTTTACCACTCTGGTCGTTGATGTTTGCTGTGCCTTTATTGTTGTGCATTTTGGTTTTTTGTCATTGTTTTTTGTGGTGTTGATGGAGTTTTTGCACAGCCCTTTAGGATTTCTGTGATCTAGGGATGTTCTGGGCATTTAGAACTGTTGTCAGATTGGAATTCCTTCAGATGCTGTAGCTGTCATGCCTGAAACTACCATTCTCAAACTTTTCTGTCTTTTGATACCCCTATAAAGGAAATGGCGATGCTACCTTGCTTCAGAATGTAATTTCATAAGCATTTCTTTTGCTGATGGGTGAGGTAGTTGTTTTCTCTCACTTCCACTGACATTTGCCCCTTCATTTGTGCTGGTTTTTAGAGGTCTGCAGTAACAGAGATTTCCTTATCATATGTCTGTGCAAGTATCTGTATTGGCATGGAGGAGGAGGTGTCTGTTACTGGGAGCCAGCAGGTAGTAAAAGGAGGGCAACAGTATTACTTAAATGGGTCTAAGCAGAAATGTGTTGTGAAGATAAACCCATGAATGTTTGAGAAGCACCAGTATACATGATAATGTGTATAACCCTGTAAATATACCTGAAGAAATCAATGCTTTTCTTTGGAGCAAAGTATGATCATTGCACAGTAAATAATGCATCACACCACACATTGAGAAAGGATGTGAAAAATAAGTATTTGAAGAGATGTTCATTAAGTGTGCACCATCTATCTGGCTCGCTGCATGAGGCAGGTGTTCCCTTGAAGTGGTCTGTAATTAAAGACTACATCAGTAACACAGATGAAGGAGAGGCTTGTCTGCCTCATCATTTCTCGACTTTGGAACATTAATGATATCCTTTGAATATTGTATATCAGTGTGTCTCTCCCAGTTCTGCCTTAATTAAGTTTCTTGTTAGCTCCAACACAGTGTCAAAGTGTTTCAAGTATTGTTTTCAACAAGGAACAAGTATTTTACTAAATGTCATTTTAGGAATTAAAAACTCCTTATTTTTTCCGTACCTTTCTTTACTGAGAGATGATTAAGGAATTCAGAGGGGAAAACAAGACATTTGCTCTTATGTACATGTACAATTCCAGTTCACCTATACTTTCTCTTTAATGATACTAAGGGAGGCTATGAGGCAGGAAACCAGTCAGCATTGTTTAAATGATCTAAGGAAAAGAACACAAAATTTAGTAGACAAAACTTCTGTTCTTCTGTGCATACAGTATAGGTGCATAGTGAAGGACTGTGTGAAAATTTTTGCTTTGGAGGGATATGAATTGATCCACATTCTACTGTGAATTCCAGCATCAAGATTTAAATGCAAATTATTATATTTTTCTCCTTGGGTTATTTGACATGCTACAGATGTATATGTCTAATTTTATTACTTTTTCCTACTACTTTTAACTCTTGCTTTTCTTTCCTTGTGCATCCACCATAGATCGCATTCAATTGGGTAAGACACATTACTCTCCTTGAATACTGCCTCTGTGTTTGACGTGATTTTTGGACTGTAATGCAGTAACCTCTTCCCTTTCAGCATCATTACATAGAATAAAAGCATATGCTACTTAAACTGTTATGCCTCATTTTTACAGCGTGGTGAGTGCAAAAAGAAAAGGATAGGACTAAGTGTTTGCCTTGAGTAGATTAGTCTCAAATTCAAATAATGAATGCATTCAAAAGACATTGGTCTTGGGAAAGCATACTGATATGTAACCCCATTCTCTCAACCATATTTTTTTGTCAGAGGTTCGAACATGAGCAACAAACAGTAAAAATTCTATTCAGCTGAGTTTTGTAAATTTTATATGAAGTATTTAATTACCTCCTTTTCAATAGAGCAAAAGTATCTTAGTCATGATTGTTTAAAAGCCTTGAGTCCTGGGGAAATATCCAAGTTCTGAAGATGATAAAAGAGTTCTTTATATTTAGAGTTTGAGTTTATTGATTCTGTAAAGCACTTGAATATATGATGAATTAGAAAAAAAATTTAAATGTACTCAAAAGATTCTATAAGCAGTCTGGCTTTACGTCAGTTCACCCTGAATAGAGGCTAAACAGCCCTGAATGCCCTGCCAGTCCCTCGGGCCTTGTAGTATCTTCAGTGAACTGAAAAGCTCAAGAGCATTTTTTCCATTCAGCTAAGTTATCCTAACAAGGACTCTTACTTCAGTGAGTAAACTTCAAAGTGCAGCATAGGTTGACCTTCTTAACTCGCTCTGACATGAAACTAAAATGTAATATTTACCCACCTCTCTCCTGAAGGATCTCTTCTCTGCACTGATCAGCATCACAGACATCTGTTTTGTTTTAGGCTTGTACTAACAGAAGATACTTGCACTGTTTCTATAACTTGCATTCTTACCTCTTTAGAGAAGTTAAAATATGAACTCAAAAAATGTGCACTTAATATTTGGATTGTCTGCCATGTGCCATCTCTCAGCTGTGTGAATTTAATCTTCTGACTTAAACTTTTATATTTGAAATGTTTTGCTATTAGAAGAGGAGCAGACTATGCTGAAATACTTCCAAACTATTTTTGCCTATTTGTTGTGTGTTACAAGACTGAAATGGCAAGGATGCTTGCTTAATTTAACTAGGATTGTTAAAGATTTTCTGCACTTGTGAAATGCTTGGGCTAGTCTTTCATAAGTCTTAAAAATTATGTGAAAAATTGAACATGAAATATTTGCATTGTCTGCTGTCAGTTCTCGTCTATCTGATCTTAGCAGAAGCCTTAAAATATACACAACAGCAAACAGTTTGTATTAGAATTCACTGTTCCACCTGCTCACCAAATAGCTCTTCCGTCCCTTCCCCACCCCATTTCTGAATCTTTAATCTGGGAAAAAAAATATGTGTATAGACTCAGTGCTGCTCTGATTTTGTATAGTTTAAAACAAACACATGTGCTGTTTGTATGAGAGCTTTATTTTTTTAATGCTATAATCACGCTTTGCTTGCAGCCAACTGTTGCTGACCCTTATAGTACAGCTCTCTCTGTTCTCAGTCAGACCAGGCTGCAGCTGTCAGTCAACACTGAAAGTAGCAGTACAGGGATTTTTGGAAAAACACACACTCTTGCAGCACACACTTCACTTAAAGCACTCAGATCTAAATGTGCTTATGGAAAGTTCTTAAACTTCAAATGAAGATTCTTATTTGGACCAGGTTTGATGCTTCCCAGCAGCAGGGAACGGGTGATGCGGTGAAAGCAGAGTTGGTGGCTCAGGTGGGAGAATTTGGCTCATGTAAGTCAAGCAGTCAGCATGGGTGCCATGTGCAGGTCTGAGGTGTGCAGCATGATTTGGGGATCTTTGAGTAATGCAGAGGCACAATCCTCTGCTTGCAACCTTCCAGTACTCCTGCTGCTGGGAAGTCTGAGGAGGGAAGTGTCACAAGGAGAGCTGGACAAGAGCTGTGGAAAATAGCTCCCTACCTTTAGTAAAGCTGAAGAGTGAAGGAGGAGGTGAAATGTCCTGGAGAAGTGTGGATGAGTGACAGTGCTGCCTCTCTGGTTAAAGAAGGCTCTTGTTTGGGTAGCCAGTTGTGCAGGAGCCTTTTGAGACTGGGAGTCAGCTGAACCAGCTCTGCTGATGTGCACAAACCTGGGGTGTATCCCTCCTGCCCAGAGGAGCTCGCCCTCTGTCACTGTGGGACGCAAAGGTGGCCCTCTGTAGATAGCAGGGCTCTGTAGCATTTAAATGGATTTTGCCAGGAGCTGTTTTGCATCATTCTTTGAGCCCCATTGCTGGTCAGTTGACATGAGAATGTCGTGGTAAGATCTTTAGTGCTGAGAGTAAGCTGGAGTTTGACATCCCTTGCCATCAGGAGAGGAAGAATACCACCAATCTTGAAAGTATGTGTATGTACATTTAAAGCTAAGTTAAAAAAAAATACATTATAATAATATTGGAAATAGGATTTTACAGCTTTTTTTCATTATGTTTTGCTTTCATCCCACAGCTACTCTATTCGCCATTCCATAAGCATGCCTGCAATGAGGTAATGTGCTACCCACAGTCTATTTGCTATGGTGATGTTCAGCCGAGTAATGAGGGGGTATTTGCATACTTTGATCCTGATCCTGCAGTTTTTCGTTGGATGAGTAGTCTCACTTCAATCAATTAAGGTTATTCATGTAGATGAGGGCTGCAGGACAGGCTAGCTGTGGGGTTTTTTTCATTTTAACTGTATTAACTGCTTAATCTCTTGTACAAGCCTTTGAGTAAATGAAACAGTTCTGAGATGTATTTGGGTAGCTGATGGTTATCAGGTTTGTATTACTGAATCTGAAATTCAGTTATTTTGCTGTCTCTAGAACATCATCCAAAGCCCATTAACGTCAGAGATGCTTTCCACTCCAACAGGCTTTGGATCATGCTCCTATGGAGGGATTTTACATGAGTGCTTTCATATTTTAATGGCTATAATCACGCTTTACTTGATTCCAGCCAAATATTGACGTCTGTTCAAGTAAAGCTCTGACTGTTTTCAATAAAATTAGTATCCAGCTTTCTTTCTCCCTTGGCCTCTAAATACATGACTGTCCCCACTCTGTGCCAAGCATGTGGGAAAAACAAACTCCCAACTATATGATGGATGCTAATTCATTCAATTTCAGCAGGTGAGTAGTTTAAGGCAAGCATTCACCAATGTGACCTATGGGTTAAATATAAGTTATAAAACTCAGTTTCTCTCTCCTTTTGACCCTTCTTGCCCTATGAAAAGATTTGCCATCTAAATAACAAAAACTAAATTTGCATTATTTTTCCAACTGGCTTCTGTTTGCCCTTCCCATAAATTTGGGTCATTTTAACTCAGCCTGATGAGCGATATGATATAAATGTATTTGCAGAACCAGGAACTGTGCTGGACCACAGTGCCTGAGCTTCAGAATCTTCACTAATTATGAAGCACAATGTATGCTGTACATGAGCTCTCAGGCATCAAGCAAGGAGTGGAGAACCAGAGGAAGGTCCCCTTCACCCACTGTAGACTTGTCCAAGTCTCCTTTGTGCTGGGTGAACACAGAGAAAAGCTTAGCTTAGTCAGAGAGGCACCTTAGGAACACAGTCTATCTAAAGTCTTTGTCTTTGAAAGCAGCAGTCACAAAATCACAGAATAGGGAGTCAGGATTCCTCAAAGGCATTTGGGACCCACTTCCCATGTAGTTCTAATCTCCTTCTTCCTAGCTTTAGGACATTAAACTTTTTAGTAGTGGCATCTTTTTAATAATGTAGGTTATGAACTTGCTCATCAGCTGAAAAAAATGGGGTTTTTTTACAGCAACAATACAGATGGGTAAAGCCATAGAAAAGCAGCATTACAAGCAGCATTGTCTGGTTGTTCTTCTGAGAACATGACAAATGTATCATATAGTAGGCAGGCCAGTTATCATTTGGTTTCAATTACTAGGCAGGTTCTGCTTTTGAAAATTTGTAGCTAAAAAATACTCATCTGATTACCATAATTGGGTTTGACTGACAGAGCACAAGTGAGTGTTCATAGCCCTGTGCTGCCAGCCAGCCTTCATTCTGTCCTGGCAGTGTTGCATGGTAAGAACTGATCAAATAGTGAGGTTATCTCATGATGTTGGCAACTGACTCTTTTTCCTCCCTTCAACTTTTCCTTTTCTCCTAGGAATTCTCCAACTTTCAAATCGTTTGAGGAGAAGGTTGAAACCACTGTCACAAGCCTTAAGGTAAAGGTTAGGGGCAGAGTTCCATGGCTGTGTGTGTTAAAGTGTGACAGCTTAGTTGTCCCTATCATTTGTACAGGAGACTGATTGAATTTGTTGTTCTATCAAGAATTTCACGGTAGTGCAAGAGTTCTAATGGAAAATGAAGGCAATATGCAAAGAAATTGTCTTTCTTTGCTTTGTTGCTAAGAAATGATTTCTGCTGCCTGCCAAAGTAAGCAAGTGGTCTCAGAAATGCCAAAAATAGTGGTGGTAAGGAGTGTCTGTTCTCACTCACCTCAATGTGTCATTCAGAAATAGAAAAAGGTAATTCAAACTGCACATCTCTGAAGACTACTTCTTCTCACAGTGATCTGCTTGAGAAGCCTGATCTTATTTTGTTGATTAAGCAAAGGTTTTCTAGAGGAGAGTATTTGTCATGCCAGCTCAGCCTGTTGTGTTCAGAGTGCTCTTAGATCATCCTCTAAGATATCTGTAATTAAGCAGGACAAGACAGTAAGTTTTAAGTCTGAAATAATCCTCCACATCTCATGAAACCTTCATTGTCCATCTTTATTGGCAAACTCATATTTTCTTTCTGTATTTTTCTTTCTTTCTTTCATTCTTTGTGCAAATGGGGAAGGGGAGCTGGAGTCATGGATCCAGTGTAGACTGTGGACAAACGGGAATGTCTCAGCATTGCTCCTCCTTTTCCCTGCCTCTGTTCCAAGGCTTCCAAGATTAGGAAGACCAGGGGATGCGGAGAGAAATCATGGAGTTACCTTTCAATTCTAGGATTTTGTTGTGGTCTCAAAAGTGGAGAACTACCCAGAGAGGCCCCTGAAAAAAGAACAGAAATAGTCTTATCATCTTCCTCTGAGCCCCCATATTAGCTACAAATCTTCAGTGATCCTACAATGTTCTGCAGTTGTCCAAAACCAATGTTCAGGTTTCATACCATTTAGAAGTCAAATTTCAAATTAGATTTTATTTGCTCTTGGAGTTTGAGCTTTAGTTGCAGCTTTCTTGGGAGAGTATACTAGTTCATTTTCCCCTGGAAATTAAACAGGTCCTGGGTGCCTCATTTTTTTCAACTTTTCTGAAAATCTGAACTCTGATGAATTAAATGTTTTATTGGACTTTCAAGCTAGGTAAGCTGCTGTGCCAGCTAAAGAAACAGGATTACGTAGGATTAACCCTTTGGAAACTTAGAACACAAAGTTCATTTAATTAAAATAATCTTCCTAAGCATTTAGTGGCTGAGAGGCTGAAAAAATATCAGCTTGTCTTTGAGTTCTGCTGCAATTCTAGGATGGAGTAAAAAGTTTTGCCCTATTTTCAGGCTTGAATCAACTTGGACTGGGCATATCACCAAGCAAAGCCACAAAAGAATGTTCTCTTATGAAGACAGCCTAGTCACACAGCTTGGTCTCTTCATCGCTTGGTTTTAATAATTTCCAAATCTTTAGATACAGCTCCACCTTTGTTAGGAAAATTCTTTTTTCAGAGATTTAGTCTTACTGATTTTTTTTTTAATACTTATTACAAATTCAGTGACCTGAAGCATTCTGGAAGTAGATGTGCAATCACATTGGATATATTTCATTAATGTATTTTGGTATCCATTACCTGCCTTCCCCCATGAAAATGCTGCTGGCAGTTTTATATACCAGTATCTAGGTAGTTATAAGTACCTGAAGGGATACAAGCTGCTGGGTATGTCCTTTGGTTATGATATTCCTTCTGCTGTCCAAAGTCCAGTATGGTTTATGTATTTTGCGAGCAGCTGTGTTGCCGTTGCTGGCATGTGGGCCACTTTACTCAGCAAATGAACAAGTTCATTTTAAAATCCATCTCTAATCCAGCCTGCATAGAACTGGAAGAAAACAGTGAAACCAGTGTGAGCTACTCAGGTAAACAACCACATTGAGTTTACTGCTAGGGTCTAGGATCCTACCTGGGATCTACTTAGGGACTGGTTCCTTTAAGCATATGAGACATGCCACTGGCAGATTCTGTGATGGCAGCCTAGTTTAGAAATTGTGGAATAAAGAAATTGCTTTATTTGACTGGTTTTATAGCTGTTGTTCTTAGGAAAAACCCATCCCTACATGGTCTCTGCCTGAACAGTTCCCTACCCTCCATGGCCATGGGGTGGAATAGAACTGGGACTTGCTTTAGTGTGAGGAGAGGAACTTGCTGTTCTGTCTTTGCTTTGTTTCAGACCAAGGTTGGTGGGACAAGCCATACAGGAGGCAGTTTTGAAGAAGTTCTCAGCTCTACAGCCCATGCCAGCGCTCAAAGCTCCCTTGCTGGCACCCGACTCCCTGAAAGTGAAGAAGAGCTTCAGTGTTAAACAGCAGGCCCTCCTGAGCCCCACATGCCTCTCTTCAGAGACTTGCCAAGACAGTGATTTTCAGCCCTCCCTCACCACACAACTTGTGCAACAAGGTTTTGTCAGCTTTGGAAAATTGCCATCCTGGCCTTGTGTTGGAGAAATGTTTCCTCTCCCTATTTCCATTTTAGATGGGCCGTTTTATCACCAGGTACTTCGTGTATCGTCAAAACCACGTGCAAGTCATTGGCTATAATGCACTAAATTCTGTTAAGTGACTAAAATAGTTTTCAGCTACATGTGACTTTCCTCTTAACAATCTCCTAGTCTCTGTTTCTTATTTATTTTGGTTTGCTCTTTCCTATCTGTTGGTTTCTGGCTTCCCTCTCAGTGCCACATCAGACAGATGGACCTAGAGCTGTACAAAGCATTCAGCTGCCAGCAGTAGCCCATACACCAGCTGTCTACCATCCATACCAGGTGCCCTTTGCTCAGGGGCGTCTGTACATGATCTATTTTCCCAACAGAATTAAAATCACTTACTGTCACAAAAAGTTGTTTCTCCTTCACTGGTACAGTCTGGCATTGCCCTACGCCCATTAGGCAGCAGAGTTAAGGAGGGCAGGAAGAGCCACCTGGTTATTATTCATACAGAAATTGAACCTATCACAGCTGCTGATTTCACATGGTCACTTTGGCTGGAAAAGTTTCAGTTTCAAAATGTGCACCATTGCTTGCTCTCTCTGGTTTGGTAAGACTTGGCAGTGAAATTAATTAGAAAATCAAGTAGCAGGAACCTCTAGTATTTTTGCATCTCTATCTTCCCCTCAAAACCAAGGGAAGATACATTTATGAGCCTCGGTCAAGATACAGCCTTAAGTGAAAGAATACAAACCCAGCATTTGGCTTCAGACGCGCCATCGGTTAGAGAGCCCATGCCTTCAGAGCTGCTAGTGTAGACTCTGGTACCTGACAATACACAGGATGAGTAAGAACTTCATTTTTGGTGTCAAATTTTGTTGTGCTTCGCTCCAGGATGCAATTCCACCAACTGCATTATCTCTGCTCAGTCACCAAGAGCCAGACATGTCAGCTTTGATTCAGCATGTTTTCTGAATTGCATTCTTTTAACTTTTTTTCCAAGGAAAGAGCATCACATTTGTGACACTATCTTGCTGTGTAGTGAGCGCGTGTCAGTCCGCATGTTGCGTTGCTCAGCTCACCAGACCCTGAGGTGGGCACAACATAATCAGTAAACAGGATGGAAAAGAGCCTGGCTACTTTGAAACTAGATGCATTTTTTGAGTATACGCCAAAGCTTCAAGTCAGTATTGGTGAGTTTGACATTACAGACTGCTTAAAATTCTGTGAGAAAACGTGGCTTTAAGTGATTTTCGTTTTTTCTTGTGTGGCTTTTGTTAGTTTTTACAAAGTTGAAAGTCCTTTTGTAATGTTCTACTGGACATAAGTTAACTTTGGACATTTATATCACATGCCTCTTAAGAGTGATTTATAGCATGGAAGCAAATCTAATTGTTTTTCTAGTATTGTGACCATTTTCTAGCTTATTTTACGTGGTTCTGTGCATAAATGTGAATTTATTTAAAATGGAAGATATTAATGGACCACTTAGTTTGTGTAAACAAAATTCTTGATATTCATATTAAAAATAAATTTCTCTCTTACTCTTTTACCTTTTGTGATGTTTTAATTCTGTGTTTACCAGTAGTACTAAGCAGCCTGGTCTAGTGGAAGGTGTCCCTGCCACTGCCAAGGGAGCTGGAACTAGATGATCTTTAAGGTTCCTTCCAACTCAAACCACTCTATGATTACTGTGCACGGGGTTCCACGCGCTGTCCCCTCGATCCCCTGCACAATGGGGAAGCCTCTTGCTGCGCTGCAGGAATGGCCTGTTCCTGCTTAGGGTAATATTTGTGCTGGGTACGTTGCTACCAACAGGCCACTTTTCTGGTTTGTGAAGAATGTTCTCAATTCTGCCCTTCGATGCAGCTGTAGCTCTTTCACACTCATCATTCAATGCAAACTAATGGAGACTATGATTTGAGTGCAGCTAGGTGGAATAAAAACGCTGACTAAGGCTCGGTGGGCCCCACTCCATCCCTCTCTGCAGTATGGCAATCTGTTGCCAAGAACCACTAAATCAGCTCAGCCAAGTGCAACCTGTTCTTCCAGGTTTCCATAGGGCACAACTGCTGCCTTGGGTGTTTCCTGAGCTCAGCGGGCATCTTCTCCTCTGAACCAGGCCAATATGCTCTGCAGATTTTGTGCACTGTGCCTCCCATTGAGGCAAGAAGTTCCCCGCATCTCTGCACAGCACTCTGTGCTCTAGGAAAGGCACCAACCACAGAACGCTTTGTGAGCTTCAGTCAGGCCCCCAAGGTTTGCATAAAGAAAGCATTTCCTGAGTCATGGTGCCTGAAAATATGCGTTCAGCTACTTTACCTACCTTTAAAGGGTATGACAATTGAATTCATTTTATGCTGCTTCATTTGACATGAGGCAGAAGACAAGAGAACTCCAGGTCTCTGCCACGTAACTTTTCCAGGTGCAAATTTTGCTTATTTGGTAATCACGCCATTGCCCTCATCTGCAGCTGCACACAACTCAACATTTACCACCACCACAGCTTTACTTCACAATCATCCGTACTTCTACATTAGTGTTATTACCTCTGCCAGAAACTCATTTACAGCAGAACTGGTACCAGTGCGTGACAGCCTGAAGAAGGGAGCCAGCTTTACATGGCTGTGCAGGCTTATGCCTTAGATTGCACACACTCCAAAGGTCCCTTCCAACCTCAGGTATTCTGTGATTATCAATGACCTGTGAAGGTGTCTGTAAAACTGCCAGGCTGGGGTGAGGGGCAGTCAGAAATACAGACCTTATGGAAATACTGGCACCATTCCCTGATACAACACATGAAGAGGGGGTAAGTTGTATGAAACAAGGAAGATACTGAGAAAATATAATTAATGAGCTTACCAGTTTTATCCACGATCACTTAAGGCTTATGCACTCCAAAGAAATCTCATCTCTAAGATCAGTCAAGAGCTTCTACAGACACCTGCTGATTGGTCTCATTTCTGTGTAGCACTGAGTGGATATTGAAGGTACCATTTTGAAGGTACTTCAATCCATACATATTTAGAAATCATAGAACAAGACCACCTGCCCCACACAGTGCATTACACAAACAGAGTAGATTGCAATGAACTGATTTTTAAATGTACTTGAATTTCCCCAGTGGAGAATCTATCTGTAACTGAGACTGCATTAATCAGAGGCTGATTAAAAAGAAGGAAAAACCCAAATATACTAATTAATTCAAAGTATTTGTTCCCTGACACAACCTCTGATCTGGGAGGCAGCTGCACTATCTGCTGCTCTCTAAGTGGTCCTGAGATTCTCACAGTGAATGCACAGGAAAAAAAAAAACCTGCCAGCAGAATCAGTGATATTATAGGAGAAAAAATAATAACCAGAATATAAACCAAAGTATTTATTATGGCTACAGCATTTAGGAACAGCTCAGGAATGTGGATGAGATGTGGCAGCTATTCTTTTTTTCCTTTCTGTATTAATCAGAGATACAAGCTGGAGTATTTCTGGATGAACAAACTTTCCTGCAAAACAAAAGAAAGGGAAGGTTAATGAAAAATGCTCTCATTTTGCCATGTGTAAAAGGTGGGCATTGGAACGACAGCAGTGATGTCGCTTTAGGTTTAGAATAAATGTCAAATTATTCTTTTAAGAAAGTGAATGCTCTCAGTTCAATCCAACTACAGAGTAAGAGTAGTTACATCCCTTCTCCCCAAAAAGCTTGTACTTTGTGCTCTATTAAGACACTTAAGAGCTGAAAAAGGGATGCACCCTGACCCAGATAATCTGATACTATGTGTTGTGCTACAGGAAACCAATCCTACTACAGCTGCAGTTAGGGTATATGCTGTAGGCTCTACTCAGACACCAGCTCAATTTAAGTTGCTGAATTCTGGTAAGGGAGCAAAGATGTCAGCTAGAAAATAAAGCATTCCAGCTTCGTTCATGTTGTTCTTTTTTTTCCTTCACTAATCAAAGTATTACATTTTCCAGAGAGATTATTATTTCCCTGAGGAGTCGCCAAAGTATAAATGGGACTTGTTAGGGACTCTGTTTGGTGACTGCTGGTACTCTTATCCCTAGAGTTTGTCTATCCCTAGTTTTTTTCCCAGGACAGGATGAGTTGGTTACAGTCCTCCTCTGGTGTTCAACTCCCTTGCCAAAATTATAAAGATTATTATTTTACCTATCTCTGCTTTCAGTTTATTTTGCAAAGGATGAAAAGCAGTGGATGGAATAAAAAGTAACACAGTTGCAACTTTACCATTTCACTGAGGTGGTTCTCACAGGAACCTTGGGCTGTCACACCGCTCACGCAGGGTAACAAATTCTACTTTACTGGTCCCTGAAACACTGACAGAGTAGAAACAAGCTGCTGTCAGAGCCTCGGTGAACACTGAAGACTCCTTTATGCCCCCTCTGATGTTTCAGGGAGTTCCTTACACACATGCAAGTGTAATGAAAGCTGAGCCTCTCTCTAGGTAAAAAGTGATGTAAAAGGGATTTGGCGTAAATGAAATTCAGGTTTAATACCTACAGATAAGTGTCAGGTATGTTCACACTGCATTAAGTTTCCCCAGAAATGTTAGGGGACTTGAGCAATGAGTAAAATACCTAGTTCTCACTTGCTCTGAATATCTGTCAGGAAAAAAAGGCAATTTATATATTTCATTTATGACAGAGGAAAAAAAAAAAAGCCCAAATGTCATACCAGCAGTTGAATCAAAAAAATCCTGCAGTCTGCCAGGTGTGTTTTCCAACTCTTCGTACTCAAATGCTTGCAGTATCATCTCACACTGATCCAACTGCTTTACAAACTTGGCCTCTGCAGTAGACTGGTTTTCATATTCCTGAAAACATTTTCAGTTATTAGAAAATAACTCTGTTACTCTGAAACAGAACATTAAAATCTCTTCATACATCTAGAATTTTCTTCATTAGCACAAGCCACTCCAGAAATATTCAGCACAGTTACATCGTTCACTGTGATTTTACAAACAGACACTGGTCAGCAAAACACTTGAAGTATGTGCCAATTTTATTTTAAATGCAGTGGGACTTAGAACACAATTCCTTCGCATAATCTAACTCTAAACATACCACTTGTTTCAGCTGAATCAGGGATGATATGGAGGCAACTCTGCATGACACATAAGTTAAACAATAGGTTCCATTTAAAAATATTTTATGTATAAAGAGCATTTCGGGCCTGGCTAAGGCTATGAATTACCACAGTGTGTGCCTATGCATTGTCATCACCTATTTTTAAGACCTATTTTGCACTTTTCTCACCACTTGCTCTTTCTATATGGAGTTGTTCTTTGTATTTCTCCAGTCATTCCTGCCTAATCTTTTTGGTCTAATCTGTCTGAGCTGCTTATGTCCTTTTGTCTCTCCTAGGAGATAGGAAGGGGGGTGGTTAAGGGGTGTCCTCCCCTTCAGACTTTAAGCCCTTTAATCTCTTTGCTATCTTTCCCTCTCTACAATATATATTCATCATTGGCATATATTTATGAGCGATTCACATTTCTAGTCAACTTGAACAATTTTCCTGTCATTTGCTTCCAGTGATGGCTGCAGACAGGTTTGGCATTTCATTTTCTCTTTTCCAAATCTACTGCATTGTATGTGATGTCTCATCAGCAGGTCTTCCTGACTCTCCTGACTTCCAAAACCAACCCCATTCATCATCACCACCACCATTAATCACACCAAAGTTTTAAGTACACACTGGGCCCATCTGTGCTGCCAGACCCACAGAACCTGTGGACCATAGCACTTCTGCAGAGAAGAGCAGCACAAGTGCAGGAAGAGGTTTTCCTACCGACCACAGAACATGGCATTCCTTTCTGTATCTTAAGACAACAACTGTGGTGTACTGTCATTCACAGTAGCAAGATCCTGGCTTTGTAATTCCAGCACAGTGATGCTCAGATAGGCGTGACACTCATCTCCTTGTCTTGCATACTATTAGGAGCCTCTTCTTAGGCTTATTACTTTACCTTTGAAGTCAGAAATCCAGATTTCGATAGCCATGTTGATTCATTTACTATTCTATTTGGATTTCAACAGTACTTTGAATTTTCAGTTACATTTTCATCATTATTTTAGTAATAAATTTCATTTCAGTGTTTTTATCTTCTTTTCAATATGAGCTTTGCCTCATTCTTAAATTGTTTAAATACTGCTTATTTTCTTAAATCTATTTATTTCTAGTCTATTTCTTTATAAGCTATTTTGGTGTGAGGGGAGAGTCCAGCAAAGACAACAAACTCTTGGCACAAAGGAGAACTTCAGGAAAAGAAGTAGGGCTGTTCGCCTGGAAGTCAGTTCCACCTCCAACAATTAAGTGGGAGTATCGATCTGTTGCCAACCTCTTTGTGCTACACAACCCACCAGCTGTTATTCACACCTCAGCTCCCATTGCCCTTAGGAAACATCAGCTGTTCCATGTGCAACTGTACACAGTGCTGAAACAAACACTGCTTCCTCCCCACAGGTGGTCAAGACTCTGGAATAACAGTATACTTTGGAAAAACACTAACTGGTCTCTCCAACACCACAGGCCACCTTTTAAAAATCATTCCCATGCTTTTGGACTTGAGAATAAAAAAGCAGGACAGAGCTGAAATGTGCTGACTCATTTACTTTAATGCTTTTTCAAACATATTTGGGATTAAGCTACATAGTGAAAATATATCTGAGGCATCTTCCTGCTGCCTCTCTTCCCCTACACTACACTTGCCAAGTACCCACCAACACTGTCCAAAGCAGCAGCCCTTGTAAAGCTAAAAGGCAAAGAGAGACAAGAGACAAGGGCAGAGCAGTGCAGGAAGGACTTGCTAAGAGTGTCAAGAGATCAGCACTTTTCAGCTCTGGTCCATAAGCACCTTCACTCACAAAATCATAGGGAAATGCCTCTGGCTAGCTGAGAGCAGAGCAGCACACCAAGTTACCAGAGGCGTCTTATTTTCTGTATCTCTCTCTTTTTTTTTTTTTTTTCTTTTTAAGAAGCAACTAGTTGTTCCACTTAAACCAACACTAGAGGAACTGCACATGAATAGTAGATTGTCAGGTTACCCTCTCTGCTATATGGGTTGCACTCATGCTAATGCAGTGCAGACTCAGTGCCAATAAATAATCCTGAAGGTAGAAACAAAGACTAAATTATCACAAGTGTGCACGTATTAAATTATGGTTAATGAGAATGATGAAAAGCTAACATGCTGAAGAACTGACTCCATACTGAACCAGCTCTTACAGTCACAGGAGAAGACTGAGACTAGCAAGAAAAAACCCAGTTAAAGAGAACTAAGCTTATCTACCAAAACCTCATTTTCCTCAATTACAACAGTTTCTCAAGGGAGAGGGAACCAGTGCTCCCTAAAAAAATGCACACACATTATGTCCCAGATCTGATGATGTTGGTTTACCCTCTTTACCTTACAATATAGCTCTGAGAGCCCATTCCCTCTGCCTGTTTCCCCACACAGTAACAGGGGAAAAAAAAACAAACAAAAAAACCCCTAAACCCAAAACAAAACCACAAACAGAGTGCTGTAGCAAAAGGCAGAAATTGGACGCAAATATCTGGAATTTAAATACACCCTAAATGGAAAACTATACGAATATAATGCACAGACTCAGGTCATAGACTCCAAGAAACAT
The DNA here is from genome assembly GCA_013389985.1 of Dryoscopus gambensis. Taxonomy (NCBI): domain Eukaryota; kingdom Metazoa; phylum Chordata; class Aves; order Passeriformes; family Malaconotidae; genus Dryoscopus; species Dryoscopus gambensis. The sequence continues at coordinate 62,003 of WEIT01019995.1, read as the reverse complement.
AGAGTGCATTGTCTGCAGCAATATGTGAACGAGAGGTTGTGGATACAGTTCCCCTCATGCGACCATGTCAGGAGGAGATAAAGCACAGTAATTATAAACTTTAATTGTTTGGAAATAATCTAATCATCCCTCATTTGCAATTATAAAAGATCTTATCAATTAACAGCATGGGTGCACATAAAAATGGTTAAATCACCTTCAAACACAAAAGATACTTTCTAATACAAATTTTTAAGGAACCCAAAACCAGAAATCTCCAGTGTTTGTAGAAAAGCACAGGTTTTTATCACATTTAAGTTTAAACTTTAGTTAACTTAATCATTAAGTTACTACTAAATATCTTGGTCTAATGGGCTTCATTATAAAGAAATGAAAGCCATAGAAATTACTTGCATAAAAAGCAGAAAATAATCCACAGCACCCTCACCTCCCATTATTTTTTTTCCTGTATTAAAAGGCGCAAATGGCCAGATAAGAACGAAAGTGATAATGTAACAAAAAACCAGATTTGTATCCAGAGGGCTGGATGTAGAGGACAAACCCTTCCTGCAGCTGTACAAACCAAGCTCTGGACAGGTTCATCTGGAACTCTGAGAAGCCAGGGGCAGAAGCTGGTTATTTTACCAAAGTCCAGGGTCTCTGTTTGAAAATGATCCTGAAAGGACCTTGACTCATACTGTTAAGCTTTATCTTCTAAACACATAAATCTCACTTTCTTGAGGCCAAAATAAGAGATGGCACAGTTTCACAGGTACACGGGAAGAAGGGAATGGGTCACCCTGAATTTTAACATGGGATAAAAAGAATGCAAGCTTACTTCCCAGAGTTCATAGATTTCTTTTCTGAGGTCCTCAGATAGAAGCTGGGTCAGTTCTTGCATAGCTGTCTGAAAAAAAGAAGCCATTTCTATTTATCTATTTTCTAAGCAACATTTTTATCATTATCTTTTCTGAATAATTATCTAGTTGTTATCAAGTTAGCAAAAACATCCACTACACAGCATATTACTGTATTGTTTTGGCATGGCAAGGTTTGGCTACAGCTCTGGCCAAGGCCAAGGTGCTGGCACCTCTGGGATAACATATTTAACAGGGGTGTGGAGGGGGTGGAGTCCTGTGCAACTGCACCCAGAGGGAGGAGTGAGAAGTGAGAGGAAGAACTCTGCAGATACCAGGGTTAGTGAAGAAGAAGAAGGAAGAGGTGCTTCACATGCCAGAGCAGAGATTCTCCTGCAACCCATGACGAAGATCATGGTGAGGCGGCTGTGCCCCTCCAGCCCTACAGAGGAGCAGAGATCCACCTGCAGCCCCTGGAGGTCCATGGTGGAGCAGATGTCCACCTGGAGCCCATGGAGGATTCGAAGCAGGGGGATACCCAAAGGAGGCTGTGACCCTATAGGAAGCCTGAACTGGAGCAGGCTCCTGGCAGAACTTGTGACTCCAGAAATTGTTTGGCACATTCTTTGTGTTCTCCCAGCTGATCTGTCTCATTTCTGTGCCATCTCTACTGTTTTTCTAGTAACGTGAAGGGCTGCTTCTGAAACAACCAACATCACAGGCAAGACAAAGGTTTCATGCCATGATTGTTTCTCCACTTCAAATACAGGATAGAGTGTCACAATACTGTTCCCCATTTCTTACCACCACTGAAGCATCAAGGTCTCATTCCTTACACCTCTATCCAGCTCTGGAACTCATCAGATTTCAAGGTTAAGTGGCTAAAATTACTTACCGGGCAAAAACCTCTACTCCAAACAACAGCCTCCCTCCTCCAAAAAAAGCCCAAAACTCTTTGTAACCAGGTTCATTTTCTGCTGCCTGAGTGTTGGTTAAAGTTAGTGCAGAAGCAGCAAACTTCAGAGCCAGCCCAACATCGGCTGTAGAGCAAATAGAAAAAAGGAGAATTCTGCAGTGGAAGCAGAGTGTTGATAGCTCACCTCAAGGCACCTCCTGAAGTGGCTACCCATAGTCTATTTTTACTACAAAGTATTTCAGAGTCATCCCAAATGTTTAATGCTTTACTCTCCTTCCCACAAAGTCAACAGCAAAGTCCTCACTGGACTCACTGAAATGGGAGCAGAAGGAGCTGCAAATACCTATGAAAACTTCTTAAACATACCTAGGCATCAAAATATCTTTTTCCTTGCCTAAATGCAAATGAGAATTCTCTCTAGACCAAAGTTGAAGGCTGACCCTCAGTGACACAACCACCTTTAGAGGCTTCCAGGAAAGAGGTTTCTTCCGTTCATTGTTTCGAAGCTCTTTGAAGAGTGTAAAACATGTCAGTGATTATTTCCCCCCCTTTTATGCTTATCTGTTTAAAAGTAGAGGCAGGGGGCAGGGGGGGAATAACTAAGTCTAGGAGTAAGTTCTTTGCTAAGAAATTGGAAATTAAAGATCTAAGATGCACTTGGCATTCATGAAGTACTATCTTTACTGACTGTAATTTTGGCGTTTCTTTTTTTCAATATACTTCCTAGTGTGTTCTTACACCGAACAAAAAAAGCTTCTGAGGAGTTTCTGAGGCATGACATTGCCCTCTAGCTGTGGCTACAGAAGCGGTTTACATTTTCTTCAAATAATGCCACAAACCAAAACCACCAAACGAACAGTTTGGATAAGTGCAAGACCAAAAATAAAGTGACTCTAGGCATGTGGCACTCAAAGAACCACAACAACAACAACAAAGACACCTGCATCTGGGGTTCTGTGCAAAAGGTTTAAATAAAGTCTCTGTCAACCTCCTGATCCGGCACCACACACACAATCTGACATGAACTGTCATCCATCCTGCTCAGTGCACCTACTCCCTGCTCCTCACCTCTTGGTAAGGCTGCTGAACATGACTTATTCAGGCTACCAAAACTGCAGCTAGTTCGGGAATAAATGGCCAAGGTGAAGATTACTTCAAAGATTCTTCCGTAATTTTGTACTTGGTGACGTCACAGGTACAAAATCCACAGCGAGCTGAAAACTCTACTTGGTTGTGGCAGGCTTGTTCAATGCCAATGACAGTATTATATTGCTTAGAGTGCTCCTTCACCACCACCAGAACATTAAAACACACAGAATGCTCTGCAGCTGCGGCTTCACACCTTATGTTCATACCTCTTCTCTCCTGTGTTTCTCCTCTTTTGGGATATTATCTGCAGGAGCAATATCTCCAACAATGCATTCAGCCATATCATGAACCAAAGCTAACCGTATGCATCTGACAAGAAGCAGAGACCAAGTAATTAGTTTTTCAGCATTTTAAGTTGAAAACTTATTCAAAATGCTAAGACACTGCAGAATTTACCCCCTTTCATATACTCTAAAGGATGGTTGGAGCTTTTCTTAAACTTTATGTAACATTTTTCACTTTTTTAAGGGGAGTAGTTTCCACCTAGACATGATTTTAATTTCTGACTTCTAGTCCCTACTGCTTGTAAATGTAGACTTAAGTATAAGTACACTGCGTACCAGAGCACAATGTTCAGAAAGTAATGTACTTAGCTTTTGTACACTTGGCTTTTGGAGATGTTGTGGCAATTAACTACATTATTATTATTTCACATTAATCCTGCAACAGGTAAAAGGTAATCTGATTGGGGCCAACCCAAATTCAGTATATAATCTGTCATTCACAGCTCTGTAGCTATGCCAGTCTGAGGCAGAATACTCAAAAACAGCCTTCAGCTGTTTGAGCTTTCAAACAGCTCCTTGAGCTTTCTCTGCTATGCTACAGGAATTCTGTGGCTCCTTACTGCTGCTGAGTGCTCGTTCAGTCTGTCAAAATCCACACTGTCTATGGCTCTGACGTGGCTGTCTATTGCTTCACGCTTCACACTGTTTTTTAACAAGGGTCTTCAGCTTGTTTATTTGCTGCTTTAAAGAAGAGCAGTTTTGAGCCTCTGCACTAAAGACTTGCCTCAGCACTCCCAGTTTAGCAATTAAAAGGTTTTTGTCCCTTTCAGTTGTTCTCCAGGTAAACAGCACCCTGTCCACAGGATGGAGGGAAAAGAAGAGGGGAAAGGATTTCAAATTCCTTCAATGTGATTTGAAAGCTCCTACTCGGGACGACAGCTTCTTTTAGCTTTTTTTTTTGCAGCTCTTCCACAACATTAACATATGGTTGTGATAAGCAAAGGCAGTCTCACCTGTCCTTGTTAAGGTTTTTGTCTTCAGTCACCAAAGCCATCATCGCCATCCTGTACATATGATCGGAGACGCTCTCTGGGTTTGCCACGTTCCTGTACACCCATCCTGTCCGCGGTACGCTCTGCGCCAGTGTCACAGAATCACAGAATCAATTAGGTTGGAAAAGGCCGCAGAGATCATCAGGTCCAACCTCTGACCGGATACCACCGTATCCACCAGACCATGGCACTGTAAAGGTTAAACCCCTTGGTTTTGCAGGCCCTCGTTTCAGAGACACCGGTAGAAACTCCGCCCCACCGTGACCTCCACGCTCCGGAGAGCTTTGATGCTCCCGCCATCCCAAGGCCCAGCCCAGGCTCCCCAAGGCAGGAGCAGGGCGCAGCCGCAGCAGGCGCCGCCACAGCCGAAGAGCCGGGACACGGCGGCACGCACGAGTCCCCGCCGCACCCCGGCCCCCCGGCCCC
>WEIT01019995.1:19962-57312 GCA_013389985.1 Dryoscopus gambensis | reverse complement strand
GCCACGGCTCCTCCTCCTCCTGCCGGGGCGGGAGGCGGCGGTGCCCGCCCTGCGCCCCGCGGGGACGCGTCCGCAGCGGGGCCCTGGTGCTGGGCGGGGAAAGATGTGTGCGGAAAGGTGTCAGTGGGGGCCGGGGCCGCGGCCCCAGAGGTCTGGCTCTTCGGGGATTCATTCACAACAGAAAAGAACGACACGGACCGCGACTGCAACGAGAGAAGCAGCAAAAGAAGCCGGGCTGCTGCACGGGCGTGAGCGCCGTGGAGTAGAGAGGGGAACGGAAGGTGGCAGGCGTGTCCTCTGCTCTTTTCCGAGGGGTACAGCAGGGAGGAGGGAAAGACAGCCTCGAAGGCAGGAATAGCTCATACTTCAGTCAAAACTGAGCATCTCGGTGACCTTTACCATACCTAAAAAAACCCAGTGCAAACTCATGTTATTGTTCAGAGAAGAGCAGGTAGTTATTAGGGTGGCTGATGAGTTTTAAATTATTCTGTGGAGACTCCCAGCATCTTGCTACAAACACATCCATCACTTTTATGAGTTGAATAAATAACACAGTGACGTACCCAACAACTGGTGGATTTTCAAAATACATTGCATTTATTTACTACTTTTATATTGCCGACTGAAATAGTGGATAATGGTTTAAATGTGGTGATGAAATAGTCTGTTTCCAGGAAAGAACGTCTGCAGTTTTGGCAGCTAACAGCGGATGGCAGAGTATTTTTTTTGTTTGTTTGTTTGTGCATATATTTAAACTCCTAAATTAATAATAAAGCCAAGACAACATTTTAGTGACCATTTTAAGGCTGTCTTCCCACAATAAACAAGAATCCTAGACCAGGAAAGTCATAACCTTTACACCTGTCTACACAATCATAAACACGTTGGGTGTTGCAGTACCTCTTTCCTGGTTGAAGTGAATCACATCTGTTGCAGATTTGTCTTGACAGCTCTTGAAAACATCCAAAATAAAAATTTCATACTTTGTCCAGGCTGCCTGCCTTCCACGTCAATAGTTTGTTTCATAATGTCCTCTATGGACCTCCTTGTGCCCACAGTTTCACGTTGTATTTCATGCCACTACCATGGGAAATCAAGCTTTGCCAGATTTGTAGTTGCCCTTCAAGCAGCTGCAGGGTGCTGTTCTATGGGCCCTTACGCTCGTCAACAGGCAGGGCAGGCCCGGGATAGCTCAACACCTCCTTCAGGGTGATGTGATTTAGATCCCAGTTGTCTTGGTAGCCTTCACTGGAGGTGCCCTGTCTTGATCTGAGAAACCAGCACAGTGGGCTCTGTGTACAGCCAGTGCTGTACCAACACCAAGCAAAGGGGGACAGGAACTTTCCTCAGTGTACTGGCTGTGCTCCTGATATAGGCTGCTGTGTGATTTTCCCCTCTTTGGGACAAGAGCACGCTTTGTGCTTGTGTTGGACTTGGCTTTCACATAACTCCAGATCCCTTCTGACAAAGTTGCTAGACAGCCTGTTTCTTCACAGCCTGTTTCGTCACAATTGGTACCAATAGAAAGGCTCATTCAGCCTTAGGTTCAGAACTGAGCATTTATCCTTGTTTTTCTCTGTGTTAAACATGTTGAAACTTCTGCAAGCCCAGTCCAGAAGCTTCCTAAAGTCCCTCACAGCTTAAGCTCTACTGTTTATTGTGTCAGCCATCCCTCCTAACTTAGTGTTACCTTAAAAAAGCCCAAGAGTGCACCCTGTACCGTGGTCCAGGTTTTTAATAAGACAATGCTCTATATGGACCCTAGTATCAACCCCTTGAGTACTCAACTTGTTTTGGGCCTTCAGGCACATGGCCAAGCCACCAGTGCCATCCACTAAGCCTGTCAGCCTAGGCAGTTTTCAGTGCATCTATTAGACATCTTGTTCATGCCATAGTTTGTCAGTTCGTGAGCAAAAGTGCTGCAGGAAATAGTTTCAACCACTGTAATGAAGCCAAGATCTATTGAGTCCACTGCTCCATCCTTGTCCACAATAGCAGTCAGATTGGCCAAGTGTGATTTGTTCTTCATAAACCAATGCCAGCTGTTCCTGACTGCCTTCTTGTCCTTTACAGGTCTCCTTCTAATAGAGCTTCATCAACATTTATTCTGTTTCTTGCATCCTCTTTCTGGTTTCCTGAATGGTTGAGAAAAAGCCTTCAGAATGCAATCATAAAAATAATATGGAGTAATTTAATAATTTACATTTTAAATAAGATGCTGTATCTAGTTCAGAAATGCTGTTCTTAAGACTAGCTGATAACAGATGCATTGTCTTTTAACCCTTCCTGAGTGTATTTATTCAATGTACATGTTTAGTATTTATAGCACTTTAATCCAGTAATCAATTTGCTCTTGCAAATTCAGTAGTAATTCTTTAATATGGGTAAGTCTTATACATACCATATGTATGGAGGAGGTATGATTTTCAGTTTTATTGTCTGACAAATTCTTTGCCACTGATGTCCTTAAGGTGCGTTTTTAGAATTAACTTTTGAACGATATTAATGAGGCTGGACTCACAGGCACTGGCCTCAGTGTATTTTTTGTAATATTTGTCAGTTTTGTAGCCTTATTTGTATATAATTCTTCTGCATGCACTTGGTGTGCTGTTTTTGCATATTGCTTATTTACAATGGTTTTCCACCCAGTCGTTCTGTGACAGTACTTAGAGGTATAATTTATGTGCTTTTCCAAGTACCTATCAGATGCATCATGTGTAGTATTAAATGCATGGACTCTCTATAGGCTGGAGGATCCTAACATAGTACAAATATTAGCTCTGTCATGATTTTATTCTTCAGTAAGTAGCCTGAAAACAGAAACAAATCTGGGATGCTTAGCTCCATGCAATTTTAAGCAGCTTTTTTATGTAATTCAGAAACTTCAGCAAGGATTAGCAAAGTCTCCCTACCGGATATTAAGGTAGTGCTAAGGCTTAAGTCTCAATCTTTCATCAGTCTCATCTGGCTTTTTTCTCCGTCTTTTGCCAGAACAGATGACAATTCCAAAAACGAAATCCCGAATAAGCTGGTTACCACAGATTAATTATGATTTGGTAGCTGGAGATGGCGCTCTCTGCCCACAGATTTCTGCTTCGACCGCATTTGCTGCTGCCCAATGCCAGACTGAAACTGTGCTTCCATTTCCTTAAGAGATAGCGCTGGGGGAGAGGGGATGCTGTGCACACTTGGCACAGTAATATGAAAATCATCTCCCCGGATACCAGGTGGCTCGGAGCAGACCCGGTATCTACTCCTAGGGTGCATCATAACCAGTCTGTGGTTTATATAATGTAGCACCAATGATAACACATCAGGTTTTGAAAACTCTTGTGTGTTCTCCCAGCATGGGCACAGTAAACCTTGTATTGGCAAAATATCTTCAGGAGAAGTAATTATTTGATGGGATTCATTCGTTACCGTCTGGCAGGAAAAGAAAAAAGGAAAGAAAAAGTTGTGTGGTTCAGTGGACATGGCAAAATGATTGTGTATCACAGACTCATCAGGAAGGAATAACAGACTTGATGCCCTCCTTAATAGCAAAAAGATTGATGAGCACTTGCCAGACACTGTAACAGACACTGTAAATGGTCATTTTAGTTTTCCAGACTATAGTATCTTTCTTTGTCTGAGGCAATCTTAGCAACTATATAGAGTTAGCTAGTGCAAATCTGTTGCAAGAATTCTTCAGTAAGGGTTCAGAAGAGCAAACCTCTTGAGTGACCAGTACACGTGTGCCATGAGGCTCCCTTCACTCTGCCATGCACCTCGCTGTGCTGGACTGTGTGCCCTTGAGCCCAGGGAGCCCTACACTGCCCTATGTGGGCTGTCAAAGCAGGTGAGAGGCACCTGAGAGAGGCACCATGCACTGATGTGTGTGCCAAGGGCTGGACATCTGCTGAGACTTCACAGAATCACAGAATGGTTTGGGTTGGAAAAGACCTTAAAGATCATCTAGTTCCACCTCTCCGCAGGGGGCAAGGACACCTTCCATTAGACCAGGCTGCTCAAAGCCCCATCCAAGCTGGCCTTGAACTCTTTCAGGGATAGGGCATCTACAACTTCTCTGGGCAATCTGTACCAGTGTCTCACCACATTCACAGGAAAGCATTTTTTCCTAATACCTAATCTAAACCTACTCTCTTTCAGTTTAAAGCCATTCCATCTTGTCCTGTCACTACCTGCCCTTGTAAAACATCCCTCTCCATATCAGAAAGCTGAGGAGAGCATACACTTATGGTAACCTTCCAGTAGTCAGCAATAACTGTGCAGACAGTCCCCGTTCAGTGTAGCTAACCTGTGGCATCCCTACCAGAAAGAAAAATGTTCTTCTTACTGCTGTTGCATAACATCTTGGGCTTTCTGTGACTAACAAGAGATTTTCTATCAGAACCCTTAGGATTAGCCTATCTAAACCTTCAAGATTAAGAGAAAGTGGTTTTACTTTATATGTGTAACACATCTGCAGAGCCAAGAGTAGAACTTTAGAATAGCACACTTAGAAAAAAAAAAGTCAGTTTAAGAGCAAATCAATCTTACACGAGCAGAACATTTCTAATGTAAAAAGGCAGCTGAATTAGAGGATTAGGTCACACTGGCCGATTAACATCATTTGATCTTCTGTTATTGAAAAGCCACTGGCCTGCTCAGAGAATGGAAGCATTCAAACTTTAAATGACACCACAAACCTGGCTTAGAAAAAAAACCTGCTAAACTGAAAACAACTTGCCTTGCTTCAGTAATTGTTGGTTTGTCTCTGCTGTGGGGGAATGCATCCAAATCAGGATTTAGAAATCCCTCACATTTTACTATAACAATGAAGGACTGCAAAACTGAATGGGGGCATCTTGGGCACTATGTGGAAGAGGCTTACAGCATGTGACTCTTGCCTTGCTTTGCCATATCATATTTATTTCTTGTTTAATCGTGGAAGACAGATACTCAAATATCTCTTTGATGTTTGTTTTCTTTATTACACATTCCCTGTTGGTTTTGCCTTTTAAACTTTTGCAGGGATATGAGGTAACAAAAAAAAAAAAAAAAAAAAAGAAAGAAAGAAGCTCACATTGGACCACAGAGCCTACTCAGGATCTGAGACGTACCACTGATGATACTTGATTAGAGAGCAAGAGAGGGACTTCTAGTTACAGGTGGGTTTTTTAAACTGAATTTGTTTTAACTAAGGAACATGTATAAGCAAACAAACTTTTCTTAAAATTTTAACTCTTGCTTATGAGCCTCAAAGTAAAATTGCAACAGATCAGCCTTGGTCTTCTGAAATTTTCCAAGATAAAGAGAAAATGAAAATGAACCAGTCTATGATATAATTAAGCCTTTTGTCTCTGGAAACACCAAGAACAAGAATAAATCCTGTGTAGAAAAAATCCTCTGTCTACCTCTCATATATTTTCTGTTAAAAAACTTAGACTTTTTTCACTTAATTGTACTTAAATGAGTTTTGAAGGGATTTTAAGTCCCCTGCCACTGTCAGCACTTAGTAAAGTAAATAATAAGCAGACAGAAATCAAAAAATTTATTTCCTACCTCTAATGATCTGATGATCAGTTTGCTCAAAGGATTTTTCTGTGCTTTTCATAAAGTACTAACCAGTATTCAAAAGCTGTGTTTTTTATTATTTTAAAAATGGTTATTTAATATTCATGACATTATTTTCAGTCATAATGTTATTTCAGTTGCTAGAGATGGAGAAAAGCAGTATTTTGAGATATAGAAAAGCTGCGAATATCCTTGTCATTCCCCCAGTCGTACTTTTAGGCACTGCACAATCATATAATGAGCACACAGATCCTGCTCAGACTCCTGCTTTTCAGCAGTCTCCCAAATGTCAGCCAAGTCAGACCCTGCTTAGCTTCCAAAATCAGATGTGATCAGGCATGTAACAATGTAAAGAAAAATAAACCCTGAAAGGCACTCTGAATTATAATGTACATTTTTTTTCCTGACATGCACGAAAGAACAAAATGGAAGTTTTATCACAACTCTGCTTCCTTTTGGGTGCCCCCACCCACCCTTATTACTGTGAGCAACGTTTTCTCAAAATAAAGGCACACTGATTTGTTTGTTATTTTAGGCTCTGAGAAGCAGGTCAGACTGGAACCCTGTCCAAATATATGCCTCTAGTCCCATTAAGGACCTATAAACGTACTTATCTCCATCCGTTGCAAAGCAGTGCATTGTCTTGCAGAGAGAGCTCCTGATACTATGTAACTCTGTCTATCACTTTATAGCTGTACGTGCTCTTGTATCCTGGCGGGATCTGAAGCCGCTTCGCTCCTGTCGGTTCTCACACAGGGAGAGATGCACGTAATTAGCTGCATTAGCCTCCTGCCCCCCCGCCACTGCTCGGCTATTATTTTGACGGCTGGTGACAGGGCTCTGGAGCCTCCCTTCCCCTCTGTCACCCTGGCTGGCAGCCGCAGCTGGGCGGCCTGATTTGTGCCCTGGCAGCTCCGGAGTGAGGGGGGAGCAGGGGGGAACACCCTGAGGCCGCAGCGCTTTGCTGCAGGGGCTTCAAGGGATCTTCTAAGGGCAGGGTCGCTGGCCACAGCAGGGGGCTGCACTCCCTCCTCTCTCATGCGACCGATACGCCTCCTACACCAATAAAAAAATTCTGCTTTGCTATTTTTGTCCAAATATTTGAGCCCTTCAGACATCCCTGCACGAAACACACCAGCCATAGGCATGCTCTTTGCTAATCCAAGGGAACCTTTTGCATGGGCTTCTGCTTTCTAACCTGAGATTGACTTTAATTATCCATTATTTTGCCTTCCTCCGTGTGAGCCTCTTGCTGAATGCATTGTGCCACACAGCATATTAGTCAATCATCGCAGCTTACAGAGCACTATACTTTACATCTTGGCTTCGGTGTCATTCATGTGCGCTGAGTGGAGACAGCAACGAGTTTTAAGACGCTGAGTAGATTTAAGCATGCTAGGGCCTGTCTGTCCCTATAGTAAATAGCTTTGCTGACATTTAAGCTGCACATGGCTTGATGTTAGGTCAAACAAAAATGTCACACTATAATCACTTTTTAAATAGCTGTTTCCGGCTCAGTTAGTACTGTATAGTTCCAGAAGAGAAAGCACTTACAAGCTGACAGACAGAAAGGGGAACCGTCTGTATAGGATGTTTGCCTAATCCCATCCCTGCCCTTGCCTGTCAGGCTTGGAGGCTTTGTTTGTTTAAAAAAAAAATAATTGCGCATACAATTTAATGCCACTGTACTTTTCAGCTGGGCAGACTCTAAAGAAAACTCACGAATAAGTTCTGGGGAGAACTCACAGCTTTGATGTAGCTGTGAGGGGGTTGGGTGGCCCAGGGGGCACCCAGCCCTCAGCAGTTTTTGGAGCTGGTACTGTGTCTTGAGGCACTATGCTGCTGAGATGCTATTGCTGCAAGAAGGCGTGTAGGTAAAACCCTAATGAGCAGAAAATGTGAGGGTTCTCATATTCCCCAATACCACTCCTTAAATTTGTCTCTGCCTCTGAACCAGCCTGTGAAGGACGTGGTGCATGGGGAAGCCATGCCAGATCTGCTTCCTTTCTCGGACGTCTCAGTTTGTGTGTGGCTGTCTCCATATAGAATTGCAGATTCATTTAGATTGGAAAAGACCTTGATATGGTTTCACTGAGGCTCTGGCATCCTGCCCGACCCTAAGGAGGAACTAGCATCCCCACAGGGCACAGCAATGGCTTGCCAGAGAGCACAGCAGTATTCCCCAGTTCCTGGTCCCCCATTAAGGCAGACAGGTGGTGGGGCCGAAGCACCCTTTGATGAGCCTGAAGTGTGTATGTCTTTAATCTCCACCCCAAATATGGATGAAGGGAATACTTGTATCCTACCACTAAGACTCACCTTCCCAAAATCTGCTATGTGTGCAATGCTGCCCACCTGCAGTTTTATCTTTGCCCCACAAACGTTCCTGGGGATTGTCAGCAGTTTTTTTTGTGGCAAGGGACAGCTGAAATCAGAAGGTGGATCAGCGGATTGTGAAGCACTTGTAGAAGGCAACACATGAGAAATCTACAAAGACGAATGAGAGTCCATGATCTTTTGTCAAGGAAGAACAGAAACTCATGAGGGAATACAGCAGTTTGTCATCAGCAGTTTAGCAGGAAGGAGGAAACCAGCCGTTCTTGGCTTCCACTGTTACCTTTTTCATCTTAATTTGATCTCTGGCTCTATTATTTCTAACAAACTGGCAGTCTGAGAAGGTGCTATAAACATGACTAAATGCCACCATGAGAACTGAGCCCAAGCCTTGAACACCCCTGTCTGCTGCTTCACAGAGGCTGCTGACCCCTGCTTGTAGGTCTGTTGTAAGTAATTTCCTTTCCTGATTAGGTCAGAACAGTGGCACCAACCTGAGTGTGTCAACACGGGGATTTCCTGCTATGTTGATTTTCCTCTATCTCGAAGCAAGCTGTATGCTATACTTTTTAAGTTGAAAAGCAAATTTATTCCTGTAGGAGATACATTTCCAAGCTGCATTTAGACAGTAAGCGGTAAATCTTCACACATTCCCCATTTCACATCATAGTTACAGCAGGTGGTGGCTACTGTCTAATCCCATAATAATGAACATGATAGATAAACAAATCTCTTCCACATTCAGACTGTGGAAGATAAGCTTTTGCCAGATACAGTCGCAAACTATGGGGCACTATGAAGGGGGTGTTGGGTAAAATACTACAGTCTGCAAGACGTAGGACAAGTTAAACTCTTGTTTACAACCACCCAACATTTCTTAACCCAGAAGCAACTTTTGTTACACCTCAAATTTGTATCAGCAACCCTTTTAGGCACAGTTTGCTGGGAATGACTGTGCCTTTGCTCAACCACTGATGTGAAGGTGAGTGGTTGCCATCGCACGCAAACTATGGGGAGCCACTTTGAGGCTGTTGGAAAGAACCAACCTCCTGGCCAGGAGATGGGCAAGGAAGAAACAGAGGGATGGAGTACATAGAGTGCACAGTAAATTTGGTAAGAATGACCAGGCATTCGAAGTCCTGCCACTTCTCCCTGTTTTATGCTCTTTGCCCGCACAAAGAACGTAACTGGACTGGAGGAGCCAAGAGTGGGTGAGCGTTCCTGCCAAAGCACAAAAAATGGCATGCCCTGAAAAACAAATGCTGTGATTTGTGATCTTATACAGATTCACTAGCCAGGGAAAAGGAAAGGCCCCACTGATGACTGAGATAGAAACTTTCTAAATACAAGTTTACATCCGTGGGTAGTGGAGTCCTTCCTCATAAAACACACTGAGAAGAGTAGGGGTGGACAATGGCAGTTTTGTTACCTGTTACATGTGAGATCATGTATGCCATGATGGACCATCAATTAAATGCAATGTTTAGAGCTGTAAGCTACCACCTTTTGTTTTGCTTGCTCATCATCAAATAAAGACTTAGAGAACTCAGGCAAGAGAAGATTTTCTTTAGTCTTACAGCATTTTAAATATATCCAGGCATTCATCTGAAAGACACTTCTTAGGAAATCAGAATTTAATAAGTAAGTATTATTTAAACTATCCCAGTTATCTCTTAGGGGTTTTTTCTTATTAAAAATACTTAGCTTCCTTTTTATTGTACATCACATGCACAGTATTCAGTTGTAAGTGATTAGTAGCACATTCTTGCAACATCACATATCATTCTTGTTAGTGAAGATCACGGAATCACAGAATGGTTGAGGTTGGAAGGGACCTCTGGAGATCATCTGGTCCAGTTGCCCTGGCCAAGCAGGGTTAGAGAGGACAGGTGATCCAGGACCATATCCATACTATCTCCAAGGATGAAGACTCTGCAACCTCTCTTTGTCATCTTCGGTGACAAAATATAATCCCTTTGTGCCACCCTTAAAAGGAGAGGTACTTCCCATCAGCAGCTGTTCAAGCAAAAAAAAAAAAAAAGAATACACTAAAATGAGGATGTTAACATTTCCAGTTTTTGCTTTGCTGACTCCACATTCTTCAGTTATATGTAAAAATTTACACAAGGATTTTATTAAGTGATTCTTTACACCCACAACTTTACTGTTTCTTTGCAAGTGGATCATAAATCCCCCAAAATTTTTTAAGCTAAAACCTGCAGCCATGTACCATTGAAGTTCCCAGGGATTTTTCAGTATTAAAAATTGTCTTCTGAGGTACCACAGCTTTTCATATCCTGAATTTTTCATATGGGAAATCTAATACTGCAATATCAACCTGAATTTCTTCTGTGCAGAAAAATACTGATTTTAACTTACCCACCTTTTAAACCATGGTTCTTTAGATGAGGCAAATATTTAGAGAGTTTCTTTTCTCTTTTTTTCTTTTTTGAAGAAAGACACAGTTTGGACACTTGATCTTGAATATATTTTGTGTTTTAATGCAAATTTTTAATGAGTTTGTGGGTTGTGTGGACAACTCTAAACAGAAGACACACTTTTTTTTGAAGTTTGTATCTCAGTTTGGCTTTTTGGCCAAGTGCATTGGCAGACATCATCCATATATGCCTTCCCAGGTGGAGTTGTATCTGCTCTGTGAAAATTACGTATTTAGTTTTTAGAGTTGTGTCTGCTCTGTGAGAATTATGTATTTAGTTTTTAATTGTTTTGCCAAAAGTAAAGTTACTGAATGTTTTCACAAGCAGAGAAGTGAAATCCCTGCCAGAGAGCTCTCTGAGTGTGAGAGCAGCACACAGCACAGCACGCACATGAAGGCTGAAGAAAGCATTTCATTATTGCTGGAAGTTGCAATACCCCTGTGCAAGGCACCCTGACAAACTGCTGTGCAAAAGTGTCCCAGTGCAGGGCACAGGCAGGTTGGCGCAGTGACATTACGAGGATGACAGCAATGCTGGAACGATGATTCCACATGAAAAATATTCACTGCTTTTTAATAGTTAGGAGGGTCATTCAAATTAATTACACAAGAGAAGCACATAATAAAATCGTTGGGGCAAAATCTGTGATTGTCTTGGATAACATAGCTGGCTGGCCTTTGTAAACTGGTAAACCTGTAAACTGAGCAATCCACTATTCACAACAACATCTACCCCAATAAAACGTTTGTCTACTGGCTTCTTTGTGTAGTTGGTTTTTTTTTGGTTAAAAGGCTTGATTTTTATGAAGCTTGTCAGTAGGATTCTTGATCTCTCACAGTTCTGAATTTTCTTTTTCTATGTGAGCATTTCAATCAAACCAAATATGACAACTTAAAGACGTTGCAGATGGCTTTTGAGCTGTAGGGAACTTGTTGTCTAAACTAACTGATAGAGAGGGTGGTCTTCTACTGGGTTGACTGAAATTTGGCCCCGTTAATTTAGCAACAACTTTTTCCTCAGCCTTTGTTCATGGCTGAAAGTTTTTTGCCTTTCCTGATATGGATCGTGACTCAAATAATGGTAAGTTTTTGGTTTGTTTTTGAAAATCCAAGGGATAAGTATAAATCCCCCCAATACCCAATTTCAAAAATATTTTGGGATTTTTTTTTTACATTGGAGTGTGTCCATTATTCATCACTGTTACTTGACTTTCTCTTGGGAACATTTTGATATAAAAATTTAGAAAATAATAAGCATGTGCAGAAAGGTGAAAGAGAAATTCTTCCTTTTTCACAAAGCCAGAAAGCTTATTTTCCATGATTGAATATTTATTTGATTTTTTTTTTTAAATTTCAGTTTTCTTTTTTCTTCAATTTTTTTCTTTTCAATTTTTTTTTCCAGTTTCCTGTTCCCTCATAACTTAGCTCCTGGCAGCTATGTTATAAGGTAAGTGGTCTAAGTAGATATTAATCTGAAATTAAAAAGTGTTTTGCTCAATAAAAGCTGCAAAACTCAGTTTGTTGGCAGAGGAAAAAGTGTTGGTCTCGCCCTTCCCTGTTCTCACTAAGGAATGTTTTAATGTCCAAATTAGAAGACTAAAGTACTAGCAAGCAATAATATTTCAGATAATTGAATTTGGGTTTGGGGAGATTTTTTTGTGGTCATTGCTCGGTAATTAAGGGCTGGTCTTGGATTTTGACTTTTCATTTTTGAAATATGAACTCTTTTTTTTTTAGACAGATTAATCGGATGTTTTGTGGCTGATGGCCAGGGTGGTCAATTACAGATTTAGATATAAAGTTACAGCTCCATTTCGTGCAACTTTTTGCTTTGAATTTGTGACTTACCACATGCACATTAAAAAGGGAGACCAACAGTGAGCAGCTGCCATCCGATCCCGTATTTCACTTGCGAGCAGTGAAGTGCTTGCACGGCACTGTGCATCATCCCTGCGGGAAGCCCATTCCTGTGAAGGGAATCCTTGGGCCCAGCAAAATGTTTACTTCACCTCTGAATGCAGCTGTGAGCAACAGGCTGTACTGTACCAAATACAGTTTGTTGGCATCGGCTTGCACTTTATTCTGCTGGGGTTTTTTTTCTCTTTTCTGCATGTAAACATTTAAGCAAACCTTTCTGTTGGCTTCTTGGCTGCAGTATCCCTGGAAAAGAAAAGGAGATCTTTTGTGACCTACAAAACATGGAAATGGGAGTTTCAATGAACGGTGGGAAGCGATGCCTCCAAAATCTTGTTTGCGGGTGTTTTTCAGCGACCCAGCAGAGCACAGAAAATGCCACAGTCACTGTCTGTGAGGAACGCAGCTGAGATGCGGGCTGGACAACACTCTAAGCTTGTCTTAAACAACCTCCTGGCCAAAAAATATTCTGCTAAAGAAGTCATGAGTAATTTTTAATACTAACTATTTTCATGAATTGAACTTTTTGCAACAAGAAAATACAAATGTGTCACTTTTAAAATACACTCACGGGAAATAATTTTCAATTAAGCAAACTTGTCAAAAATAGCCTACCAAAATAATTATGAAAAGCACTTTTATTAAAGGAATGATATTCACTGCTCCAGTATCAGATATTCTCAGAAACACATTGTAAGAAAAGAATCCCACACCAAAATCTTCAAGATGCTTCCAATACCACTGGAGTTGTGTGAGTTTAATTCAGTACTGTTCTATAATCATAATCAATGTATTTTTGAGGAGTGAAATAAAACATTTAAATGTTTTATCCAAAGCATTTTGATAAATAGGGAAGTTCTTTATCCAAAGCATTTTCATGTATTTTTCTTTGCTCATAGGATGCCTCTGTTTAAATTTCTCCCTCATTTGGTCCTTAAAAGTTTTTTATGTCAAGGGAGGATGGACACTGGGAGCATGTGCTATCAATTGCCATTATACTGCCTGTCACAACTGGAAAAAAATACTTATCTTCAAATCAACAGAGTAATCTGGAAAATCCGTCATTTTTAAAAATTTTTTAAATTAAAATAGGAATACCAGGTCACAAACTATCATTCAAAATTTAAATAAATCTTTCTGAAAATATTTTTTCTCCATTTTAGTTTTATTTTTTCATCCAAAACTCTTTTTAAATTTGACATAAAATCTTGCATAGTTTCAACTTGTGTCTCCTTCTACTGACAGACGTAAAATACATCTTTTACATAGGTAAAAAATAATTACTTGCTCCAAAGGTACAACTTGCTTATTGGATATGTATCTGTTGCTTAAGCAACAGCAAGGGTTAAAATTACAATAAATTTATCACCCAGTCCTATGAGACAAAACCACATTATCTTTTTAAAGAAAAATATATATGTTCATGTTCTGCTGTTTGCTTTTGAATCACCCATTGCTGCTGCTTGTTCACAAATTTGTGTTATGGAGACAATCTTCCGGGCCCTGCTGGTAATTAATCGCTGTAACGTGTGTGTGTCTTTGTGAATCCAGCAGTGTGGCTGCAGATAAACAACTAATTAGCACTTTTATGTAAGTGAAATGGATTTCCAGTTACTGCTATCTCTCCCCTCCCCCATATTTTTCACATGCATTTTTCTTAGGCATTAGGGCTTGATGCCTCATGGCTTACCAAACCAGATAGTCTTGTCTCTCTCCCTTTCTCTCTCCACCATTCAGCAAGGGTTTAATCCAAGCCAGGCTGCTGAGCTGCTGTGCTGGTGGGAGAAGCCTTTTGAAGGAAAGAATGAACTTTTCAGATAAAACAAGAAAATATAAAAAGCATTTGGGCAAGAACAGTGGTAGTAGTTTATAATCAGATGTAGCACTGCCACAGAGCTATACTGGGAAGAGGCTCTAGAATTATCCCAGGTCCCTAGATTAGCTCAGAGGACTAAAGGGAAAAAAATGTGACCAGCAGTATGTAGTGTATATGGGCACAAACTAGGAAATCCAGAGGAATCTGTAACATGGTGTATTACAAGCAGCACAGAGGTGCAAACTAGTCCTGTGACCTGCTTATCTGCAGAAAGCTGGGACTGGATCCAGCTACTTTGATCCTCCGAGAAAGGAGGGAATGCAGCATCATGTACAGCTAATTTGGTAGAGTTCAGCTAGAGTACAGCTCCAGCCCTAACAGGGGCCAGATGGCGTGACCCCGTGCTGTGCTGCCCGCCAGCCCACAGCACAGCACTTCCCTTTGGCAGACAACTGCCTTTCCACCATGTGGGATTTCTGTCCTCAGAGTTGCTTTAAGAAAAAAATAAATACCTTGCACTTACTTCTTTTGCTCCAAAGACGGACCCACCTCTTGAGCACAGTAGTCCTCTATTTCCACCGATGTATTTGGAAACCTTTACAGCATACCACCAGAGCCAATGCAATTTTGATGCTCTATTTCTCAGAGGCAGAGCAAGTATGGAACATATTACCTTGCTGGGAAAATTCTGACTTGGATTATTGCTTTGGCACTTTCCAAGTAGCCTTCTTACTCTGTATCCCAAAGTGTCTCACAGGGTAATAAATTACATTACCGGCAACGAGTATGACCTCAGTAAGATCCACCTATGGCCAAGAATAGCTCCATGTGACTGTCAGTTAATTAGTGGTGTCATTCATTAACTGAGGAAGTGAGAGCCAGGAAGGAACCCTTTACTCTTTATGGCCAGTGTGACAGCATGGCATAAAAGCCATCTAACCAGTCACCATCAGCTGGCTGAAGGGAGGTTAGATACAGACAAGGAGTTTGTTCCTCTGGCCCATGCGAGAGGTGTGGCACACACAGAGTCACCCTTGCATGCACACCCCATGCATGGTCACATTTGGGGTTGTCATCTCACCTTCCTGCAAGCAAGGCCTGAGCTGCTGTTGCCTTATGCTGTGCACTGCTCTGACCTTAAACCTTAACCCTGTGTAATCTGATGGGGATGGCTTTCCAAGCCTGCAGACTGGCACCCTCTAAATTCAGGGTAAAATTTGTTCCTCTGATGTATCTCATCATACCCAGCACACTGATATAGCATTAGGGGAACCCAGTTAGGCTTCTTGCTGCTTCTCTGTGGCCATCCAGGGAGCCTTTCTAGGAACAAGGATCAGAGAGGCCATATTTTGATGTGAAGTGAAAAAGGCATCTCTGTTTCTGCATCCTGATGTGGTTAGTGCCCAACTTTGATTCTTGCAAGCCCGGGTGCTAAACGGAGGCACAAGCCAGTGGAGAGCTGGAGGAGCAGAACACAGCTTCTGGTGCTCCAGAGGCAGAAGTCTGCACCACCCACACTGGTGTGGATGCTGCTGGCAGCATGCAGAGAGGCTGGTGCTGCTCACAGTCCTCGACAAGGGCACAACCAGTGCCCAACCTTGCCCTTCTCACTGAAGGCATTCTTCCCCTGCAAACAGAGCTGGAGGTGAGGCGTTAGGAGGATTTTGATCCATATGAAAGGCAGGCAGAGACCACTGCAGAGACATGTAGGAGCCTGAATGCATCTGTAGTCTCAAGATCTCATAGATATGCAGATGTGCTATGATGGTTTTCTCCCTGGATGCTGACATTCTTGGTTTTTCTGCTCTTTCACAGACACCTCTCTGGCAGCCTACAGAGCTCTTTGGTATCACTCCTTATTCCATTCAGAGTTTATCCACCTCTCTTAACCCCCTTTACTCTGTCAGCAACCTTCCTCACCCTCCCACAGAGAGCAGACACCCAGTTCCCCGCTAGAACTTTTTTTTTTTAACATATGAAAAATGCCTTCTTGCTTTTCCCTCTCCTCTGCTTTGCTCCACACCACATATTCTGGAAGTCACCTTCAGACCACACTGGAGTGTTACCTCTATTGCCCAGGGCTAGGATCATATTACAGCTTTCCTCTTCTCACTAAAGATGTGTGCTCTGATTTGAACTTCACTAAAGTTCAGGGATGTTTGGAATCTGGACTTCTGGCTTGGACCCCTTTCAGTGCCTCGTGTCAGCATCTAGGAGTTGACAGAAGTTGTTTGCAGCTGAGGCAGCTAGGTCTACAAGATGCAAATGACCAGGAATGAAAGAAAGAAACCCTAGCCCTCGAATTAAAACTGGCCCCGTGAGGAATTGCCTGGCCTCTGGAGACGTACCAACATAACTTTCTTCCCACGCAAGACATAGGTCAGACAGTGCTCACCTGGCTACTGGAAATCTCAGCAAGCAAGGAGATTCCAGGAGTCTAGGGTCACACATCCTGGCCTGGATGGTACACACCTTCATATTTTTGCTTTCCCTTCAAGGGACTGGGCTAGGAGAAGGTGATGGAGATCCTTGCAGATAGATAACCCCATTTGGCACATGGCTGCTTTCCCATTGCAATGGCTTTGGGGGAGAAGAGGTGATGGGCAGAACAAGTGTTTTTTGCTTTTTATTTATTTCACCAGAGTAGGCTTGGCCAGCTTAGCTTTGCCTCCATAACAGGACTCAATGTTCAAAGGGTGGTGGGGGAAAGACGAGACTTGTTTCAAAGCCCTTATCAAAGTGCAGGCTGTGTTCCTCTCCTGGCACCTCATCTCAGCAGCGTGGCACCTGTGGGGTTATGCCTGCTGCTGCTGGGGGATGTGAGAGAGGCATTCCAAGCCTGTGCTCTCCACATGCCCTCAGCCTGCCCCTCAGAGAGGGCATCTTACAGCACTGGTCAGGTGTCTGTGCAAGCCCAGGGGAGCCTGCCCAGTGTCAAAACAAACAGGGCTGTCATTTTCTCTTCTTCTGTCTACAGGAACCTAAAATTTCCTTCCTGCCCTTTCCTCCTGGCAGAAAATAGGCAGCTGAGAGACAGGCCAGAGAGGCCAGGGAGGACCAGTGGCCTCCACACTCCCAGGATAGGAGGGAGATGTTGTAGCCCAGGCTATTTTTAACCTGTTTTTGTTTCACATTGGCAGTCGCGTCTCTCATTGCTTTCTTCCTTCTCTGTGTCTCTGTGTGTCTTTGCAGCTCCTTCCTGCTACCGTGAGATGTGTGAACTATATATGGCCTGGGAAATCTGCACCAGGCGGTATTTTTAAACCAGGCCTCCTCTTTGCAGGCTGCTGTGACGCAGTTCATCCGACTTTGCAAGTTTCTCATGGGAATGCAGGGTGCCCGGCAGCAGCCTGCAATACTTGGCTGTTTAGTTTTCGGCCTGCACGACGCAACCCTTGGGGCCCAGGCTAACATCTCAAGACCTGGGAAGCAGCAGACCTTGTGTGTGTGCAGGGGAGGGTTCAAGCCTGGCTGTCATCACAGTGCAGCTTTCTGGATGTCAGCTTCAGGTCTCCGAAGTGAGGTGACTTTTCCAGCTGGCCAAGTGTTGCCATCGAATCTAGGGGGCTGGGCACAGGGATGTTCTCCCTAGGTACCTGCCCTCCTGGAGAGCATGTGTCTCTCTTCAAAGTCCCTGTTCATACTCTCTGTGGAAATGGTATGGTTTTTGTAATACTTGGAACAGGTTTACAGTGATGAAACCCTGGAAAATAGGCATCCACTGTAGAAAAGACTGAATAAAAATACATGAAGAAGTATTTGGGAGCAAATCATTTGACCTGCTTCACATGCCCAATAAACCTTTGCTCTTACCTCTTCATTCACAGCTAAAATTCTGTCTGAGTGAAAAGGTGCTGCTGAGCACAAAAAGTTTCCTTATGAGGTTTTTTTTTATTCATTGCTACTTTTAATTTCTGTTTTATATACAACAGAGGAAAAGTAAAAACTTAGTTTGAGACTCTGTGCTGAAAACATTCTGTCCGAAAACATTCTGTCCAACAACATTCTTTCAGCATTTTC
The DNA here is from genome assembly GCA_013389985.1 of Dryoscopus gambensis. Lineage (NCBI taxonomy): Eukaryota > Metazoa > Chordata > Aves > Passeriformes > Malaconotidae > Dryoscopus > Dryoscopus gambensis. The sequence continues at coordinate 39,235 of WEIT01019995.1, read as the reverse complement.
ACTGTGAGAAAAGGCAGGAGCCACTTGTATTGTCTACAGCATGAACATCCATTTTTCTCATGGTGCTAGTTTTTTTACTGACATTCTTGCAGAAGATAAAAAATATGTTTTAGTCACTCAGAACCTTTTAGATTAACATTTCCTTAATCAGATTTTCTTCTGTGAGAAAGTGGTTTGTTTTTTCTTCTTTTAATATTTATGATGCCTATAGACTTAAATTAAATAACCGCTATCTGAAGATTCTTGTATGTGATTCTACTGCTGTTGAAGAATGAATCACAGAATCATAGACCTGTATAGGTTGTAAAAGACCTCTGAGATCATTGAGTCCAACCCTTAACCCAGTACTGCTGAGTCCACCACTAAATCATATCCCTAAGTGCCACATCTACACGTCTTTTAAATACCTCCTGGGATGGTGACTCCTGCCATTCCCTGGGCAGCCTGTCCTAATGCTTGACAACTCCTTTGATGGAGAAATTTCTTCTAATATCAAATATAAACCTCCCCTGGTGCAACCTGAGGCCATTTCCTCTTGTTATATTGGTCATTACCTGGGCGAAGAGGCTGACTCCTACCCGGCTACAGCCACCTTTCACACAGTTGTGGAGAGTGATAAGGTCTCCCCTGAGCCTCCTTTTCTCCAGACTAAACAACCCCAGCTCCCTTTGCCGCTCCTCAGAGGACTTGTGCTCCAGACCCTTCACCAGCCCCACTGCCCTTCTCTGGACTCACTTCAATGCCTCAATGTCTTTCTAGTAACGATGGGTTGAAAATTGAACAGAGGATTCACGGTGCAGCCTCACCAGAGCTGAGGAACAGGGGTATGGTCACTGCCCTGGGCTTTCTGGCCACAGGATTTCTGATCCAAGCCATCCTTTCCTGCATCAGCTAACTGCTGCCACTTTGTCATAGAAGAAGATCAGGTTGGTCAAGCAGGACCTGAGTTTCACAAACCCACACTGGCTGGGCCTGATGCCCTGGCTGGCTTGCACATGCCACAGCATAGCATTCAATCTGATCTGCTCCATGACCTTCCCTGGCACTCAGTTCAGGCTGATAGACCTGTAGTTCCCCAGACCTTCCTTCTGGCCCTTCGTAGAGATGGGCATCATTGATGAACTTGCCTGCAAGAGTATAACATATTTGCGAATATATTTATGTTCCTATATAAATACATACTTTTATCTACTGTTGTTGTTTATATTCTTTTTCCTCAGTAAGAATCTGAACTCTAGCAGTGAGGAAGTTATGTCTTTGAAATGCAGTTGACTTTTATAGGTTTCACTGTGCTTTGGACCACATCCATCTAATTTTTTTTTTTAATGTTTGATTCTAGGTTCATGAAAATACCTGTAATTCGTGAAGATTCTGCTTTCAGGCTTTAAGGATTTACACAGTTTAGGGAATGCTGATCAGTGTTTATACAGTAATAATTTGATCTCTGCACCACTCTATTCAATTAATTTTAACTGCTAATAAGGCACAGTATTTCAGTTTGCCAAAAAGTGAATGATCACAGATATTATCAGAAAACCACGGGTTTTGGTACCATGACACTAGGCAGTATTATGGAGAAGACTAATTTCTCAGGCCCAGCTGGACCAGTGTAGGGAAGCCTGTTTTTCATGCATGTTTAACTTCTTGGATTTATAAACATTTAGGTAAAACAACACCAATGATGTGAGTTTAGCAGGATTAAAAGAAAGCATGAGATATGTTAATCACTAATAGGTAAGGCAAAGGATACAGATAAATCCTCATTACTCCGCTGATGATAACTATCCTCAGGAATTATTTAGGAGCCCAGTGATATTAGTAAAGATGCACTCCCATTTAGAAAAGAAAATCTGGGATAAAATTCTGACAATGTGGAATATTAGATTCGGTGGAGCAAGGACTTTATCTCACTTCATGCGCTTTATTTTCCAAGTAAACGATTGCTCATGAAAATGGGGTTTATCTTAACACAGTATCATATCAAAATTTGGCTTTAATTATCTTCTTTGTAGTAGAAAAGGTCTTAGTTTAGGCACACACATTATTTCAGGATCAAAATGGTTTTATCATTCCAGAGATGTTTTCCAAAATGTTCCCATGACATGAAGTGGTCAGTGGGCTTTTAATTCTGCAGATGCCAATTAGAATCCAAGGTCTAAGAGGAAGTTCATTTCTGGGCGGTGAGAGCACATTGTGGGTGGTCATAGACGCCACAAAGCCTATGACTTCAGCCACCTGAGAAATTAAATAATGAACCCTGACTGAGGAAGCTTGCGGGCATTACATCATTTACACATAAAAACAAAAAATAGATTTATAGGACACATGGGTGGCTGTGAGCCACTCTAGAAGTCTCAGCTATATCCAACAGACTAATGCCCTTTGTAGAAAGGGATCCCACACACCTATTCCTCTGCTACGGGTTTCTGTTTCTCAGTTGTTGCTACAGATTGACTGTGACTCTCAGATGTGTTGCCTAAGCTGCAGCTGTACAGGGTGTGCTTTGCACTGAAGGAATAGGATGTGTGCCAGGTGTTTTTCCAAACCAGTGTAGCCCTGGAGAGACGAACTGCTGCAGCAATTTTAATGGGGACTGGGAACCAATTTAAGGGGTTTCTAGAGATCTGACATGTTTGAAATATTTTGTTACGGTGGTACTGACTACTCAGAAGTGGAAACAGGGTTGTTCTATTTCAGAAATGATCCTAAAGGGTTACTAACTGTCTGAAAAACAATTATTTGGAAAAACAATTAGTGCCTAATATAAAAGCTGGAGAACTAATAGCTTACAGTAGTAGCTAAGCAGCAACAGAGCTGCAGCCAGTGGTGTCAGAGGGCATAGCTCTGGTGGTCTTTGTTGCGAATGGGGAGAGGAGGTCCTAGGAGTGGCTTTAAAGGAAGGAGGAATCACAGGAAGGATTGAATGATTTTGCAAAGAGAAGGGCAGTGAGGCTGACCAGCCGTGGGAACAGCTGCTGGCAAAACGAGAAGGCACGCAGGGGGCAGTGGTTATTCCTTGGAGTCTGGGCCTCCATATACACAAAGACAACTATAGGGTCTTTCTGAGTGTCCTTGATCCCTGTTGCTTGAGGCTCTGAAACTCCTCCCTCACCCCAAAACACACCCGTCACCTCAAGGAGCAGGTTGGACCATGACCAGCTCATATCCCTGAAAAAGCACCCTCCGCACACTGACCCCGGGCAGTCTTGCTGAAAGCATCTCTGAGATTCCTCTAATTAAGACTTTGATTCATGCTCAAGCAAGAGAAAACAAACATTGTCCGATTCCAGTGTTCAGATTCCTCAATGGAAGCCAGATGTCCCAGCTGGTTCCTAAAACTGCTCTCGGCGTGGCAGCGTGACCTCCTGCCGCACGCCACACAAGGGTAGCAGTCAGGGACAAGCCCAGTAGCTGCCCCAATGCGTCTTGCTTTCATATTTAGTCTCAAAATGTGTTTCCTGGACTTAATATGCTCACTCTTCTCTTCTTCTTTCTTTTCCCTTTTCTCCTTGTTCTTCCCTCCCACCTGGAAGCTTGGCACACAGCGCACTATCTGAGTAGCAAAATGAAGAAAAAAGAAGAAAGCAAAAGAGAGGAAGAAAGAACACAGGCCTACGTCTCTTTGTTTGTTTCTAAGGCAACAGGTAGGACCTGCAGAGCACTGGCACTCTCCCAGCCGCACACCCGCGGTGCTGGAGCTGCTCAGTGCCCCACAGGGACTGGTGGGAAGCTGTCTGTCTGTCTGTCTGTCAGCACAGGCACTGAGGAAATGGTGTGAAACAAATAAGCCTCACTTGTGCTCCCGTGTCAGCCCTTCGTGCAGGGCCGCTGCTGTGGCTGCCCCGTCCTCGGCTCCTCTTGCTGGGTGACTGGAGACCGATGAGCAGGCAGACAGGTGAAAAACATGATCTCAGGTGGCCTCAGATGACAGCTTAAAAGCTGAGACATGTTTAAAACAACAGGGCTAGAAATAAATTACTTCCTCCTCCCAGGGTTACAACCAGGTCATACAGGAAGGAGGACAGGATTATCACTTCAGGAAAGAGAAGATGCGTTTGGCAGTTACAAATTTTACTGAAATAGATAAAAGAGAAGGCTTTTTCAGTTGTTTTCTTTTCTTTGGTCTCCGGATTTCCTTCACCTGCCTCCATCCATTGTAAGCAATCATCATGGGACAACACATGAAGCTGGGGTCACAGTCCAGAAAGGGCAGGAGGACGATCAGGTCAAAATGAGTCAAAGATGAGCAATGCTGAACCCAGCTGAGCTGTGTGGGCAGTGCTGAAAGCCATCCTGGAGACCCTCCAGAGCCTTGTGGGTGCAGTTACGGGCATGGGCTAAAGCAGAAAGAGGTATGTGGAGGGGTTTGCTGTTAGCAGCCTGTAGGAGTAACATGGACAAAAAATTAGTCGCAGTGGCTGGCAGTAATGCTTTTCCTGCCTTTCCACCAGGTTAGGGCTAGAAAATGTGTTCATACCAAAAGGTTACTTTGAGCTAGATTACTGGAAAATACAGAAACATGGCAGAGGAAGATGGAAGTGATCAAAATGTGACAGATGTGTCTGAGACAAGAGGAGATTTACCAGAGGCAGGCTATGAGAGCTTGGCTCGTTCCCTGTCTTTCCTTCGTTTACTGGTGGGGGGACATGCTCCTGCACCATGTGATGTGGCCCCAACCCTACAGACTGAGGAGGGCATTGTGGTCTGTCTCACTGCCTATGACTTTGAATCTCCAACCCTGGGTTTCCCTGAATGTTTTTGAAGGCTACATTTCACTTACTTGGAAATTGAGCTGACCTGTCTCCATTTGCTCAAAAATATCAAGCATTCAAATTTCCATTGCCTTCAAAACTAAGAAGATTTGCAGAAAGCTCTGCAGAATTTATTTCTGAGGTTTTCTGAAATATCAAGCAGCTGACCTGTCTTTTTAGCTGTTGCACTAAATTTCAGAAGAAGCCCAGGGAGTATTCTGGATATTTTTTAGCAATAAATTTAACTTCATCTGACTTCAGTTAATGTCAGCTGAATCACTGGTGCCTAAAAAACCTCTATGTTGTTTGTAGGATCCACAGAGAGTGCAGGAATAATATGCCCAGCAGTAAATATTTGCAATTGCTGGGTAATCTATGATAGAAGAAATTATGCCAGAGTTCAAGATGCCAGTCTCTGTACTTTCAGAGGTGACAATAGGAGTTTCTCTGCAGGCAGGTATGTTGCAAGGCTAAAATTGTTGTCAGACAAATCCATAGTAACCCTGTTGAAAAGAATGACAGTATTTCTTTCCTAGATTACGAGGATTAAATTTAAATATGGGGCTAATAAATCAACTCTTGCTCAGTCTAGTTGAGCCTTCAGTATGTAATAATGACTTTTCCAGGCAGAATGGGCTGGGTATTGGTGATGAATAGTGAGCTGTACATTCCCTACATCTGTATCTGGGTGTGGCTATGGCCGTGTGTCTGGAAGGTGTGAAGCCTGTGTGTGAATGCTGCAGGGGACGTTCAGTGAAAGAAGTGGGAGCAGCAGCAAGAAACAGAAATTACTTCTCTGTGATGGTGGCAGAGATCCACCGGCGTAGCTGCACGTACCTCCTGTTCTAAGAATTGTCTGTCATGTACCTCACACCGGGGCTAGATCAAAAAGATGGCTTTGCAGCTATATACCCAAATAACCTCAAGTGAACAGACAAAACCACCAGGATTTCTTACTATACCTAGTTACCATTTTTGATTCCTGTTGGATGGTTAATAAGTAATTCTTGGAGCAGTAAAATTTTGCTTGCTTTAGAAAATTTTTCTTGTCTTAGAAAAGTAATGCTTTCTATTTCAAAATTAAAACTAAAAAAGCATGATTAAAAAGGCATTTTGAAGCCCTCTTAGTCACCTGGATTAAAAATTCCATACAAGAACAGAAAGTGACTTAATTTGAGCCCCAGGCAGGGTTTAGGAAGCATCTTGAAAAAGATCATAGTCTAGAACTTCCATTTATTGGTATGTTAACATAAAATGCTTTGAGTTGGGTTTTTTGTGGTTGTTTCTTTTTTACATTTGGACGTTAATGTGTCCCAGATCTGTTGTACCTCATCTTTATTTATCTCCAAGTCTTTTTTTTTTGGTGCATCTTTTATTTTGTAATGTGGCTCCTTTTGAAAGAAGAATGATGAAAGAGAAAATTGAATCATACCAAAAAAATGTGTCTTTCAGCTTGTCAGAGGTAAAGAACTGTAGCTTTTATTTTACTATAGAGAGAATGATTACCTCAAAAACCACTTTATTTTACAGCACCAAGCTTTCTTCTAGTCTTTATCTCTCTGTTTTTCACTTTCCGTTATAGGATTTTTTCAAGATTTCCCGTTCTATAAAAATCTGCATATTGCAGACATGAAAGTGCCTACTAATGAAAAAAAAAATCAAGATTAAATTTTTACTTATGAATGTCTCTGGGACAGATGTGATGAGTTATTATAGCATCATAACAGTGGGGAGACGTGATGTTTCACATGGTAAGAGATAACCAAAACCGTGCTCTTTGCCCTAGACAATGCACACTAATGACACATGGAGAACCCCTGTGATTGCAGCTTGCTCACAGTTCAGGCAAAGAGGAATTCTGATCTGTCCCATCCCACACTTGAGAGACTCCAGCCTGATCTAAGCAGCATGGAGTTTGTATTTTCCATGGCAGGAGGGGACGTAGTAACTGCCTGTATGACACCAAACTCAGGAAAATGATGAAGCGTGTCCCAGCTGAAGCACTTGAATAATCACATTGCATGTCAAATGTTCCTATGAAACTGTCTGGCTCATAAGATTTGGTGTTTGGCCAAATGCATAAATTAAAAATAACTTCTCCTGGCTCTCCTAAAGGCACCAGGACTTTTCTATTAAAGGAAATATAATTTGTTTATTATATAGCCTTTGAGTGCCCAAAAGGCCTGTATCCAGACATGCTGGTTCAAAATGCAGCTTCTTTTTCACAAACAAGGAGATACTGGAGAGCTGCTTATGCATTCACTGTGCAAGCACCACGGCATTTAGGTCAGTGCCTTCACAATGATTGTAATGGAAAAGGACTATTCCCCAAGGTTTGGGGAGAACAGTTGCTTTCTAACACAATTTCCCTGCAAAGGCAGTTGGAGTGAAAGCGTATCTGCCGGTCTCTTTACATCAACTAGGGGTGCTCAAAATTCTGCAAGAGCAGCCCAGGAGGGGTTTGTAGCATCTCTGCTGCTTTGGGGGTTGGCATTAGGGTTAGTGATGAGGACCTTTTGGAAATGCACAGCTTAAGCACCATTACTGATAGTGTTAGTTGTGATTCTGTGGAGATCCTACGGCCAGCATGAAGGTTACTCCCCTAGGGATGCTTCAGCTAAGGCAGGGAGCCCTGAGCAAACATGCCCAGAGGACTAATTCTTTTTTTTCCTAGAGAAGACAAGGCCCCAGAGGCACAGTGCAGGCTAGCACATGCAGAAATGCAGCCCAAGAACATCATTCCCCTGAAAACTGAGTGGCCTTTAGAGAAAAATGAGTGTCTTTGACAGGAAATTCACCAGCAAGTACCTGAACAAGCAGTCTGCTTCCCACGCCGGTTGCTGGCAGAATGACAGCCCCTTCCTCCTGCCCCCTGCAGGTCCTGCTTTAGATAAAATAACTGTAGGCATTAAACTCTCGTAAGAGTTAAAAAAACCTCCATATCCTGAAAGATGTGTCATTATCTGATGCTGGCACCACAGAATTGTAACTATGATTAATGTAGCAGCAGTATTTCCTTTTTTTCCCCTTTCTTGGGGTTCTACCTGAAATGAAGGGAACACCTCTGTGATCTGAAGCCCACTTCTGTTTATTACAGCTGAGCTTTCTCTGAAGACACAGGAGGAAGGCAAAACTTCAGCTAGAATTGTACTTGTTACAGGGATTTTCAGAAACTGGAATGGCAGTTGCTTGATTTATAAACTACATCCCATTGCCAGCTTATAAATTATCAGCATTATTGTACCTCTCCTTTCAACATTGCCCTTATTCTTTGCCTGCTGAAGAAGAAGATGGGAAGATAGGGGGAGGCACAAACACCACTTTCCAGGATCGTTTCTTATGTTCTCAGGATTTTGTACCCAGTAGCCTTCTAGTCAGTGAGGCATTGAAATGCTGAGCTTTAAAGCCAGCAAATGGCAAAAATAATCTGCTGGTCCCCTCAGCACAGAAAGAAATCTGTTCAGCTGGACTGTTTCTACATATGCTGTCAGGCAGAGAAAGATGTCCACCAACTGTCACCTCCTCCTTTGGCTTCTGAGGCGACTCTGCATAATTCACTGAGTGTGCATGGATATTGCTGGCACGCACAGCAGCGCAGGCAGCAGGGAAGAAGGCAGGCACTACCAGAGGAAACAGAGCATAATGAGAGCACAGTTTAGCACCCTCCTACATATGTGTATGCGTACACACATGTACACTCACATCGTGAAATATGAGAAAGAAGGGAGAAACTGGGGAGCCGTGAAGTGTAGCGGGTGTCCAGGGAGAAGGGGCTTGACTGTTGTGGCTTCTTTTCAACGCCAAGGATTTAATGCAACATTAATCTCTGGTGGTCTTGACATCCCTAATCAGAGTCTTCTCATCTCGTCAGAGTCAGCATTTCCAGCACAAACATCTATTTTTTGTGGGAGCCTGGATTCCACAAGAAAAAAGAGACCCTACATCTCAGCTGGATACTGTTTTTTATTCTCCAATTAATTAAAATAGAAAACCCTTTCCACCCTTGAATGATGTGAAAGCAAAGAAGCTCAGAGATGGCTGAGGTTGTTTTTAATTTTTTTTTTTTTAATTTCTGGCATTTAAGAGGAAACATGAAAGTCACCGACTTTCGTATATTTGAAAAGAGACATTATTTGAAAACAACTCAAAGATTTCAAGTGAATTATCAGCCAGGTGCCTGAGAATCAAATCCTTTGCTATTGATATCAGTGGCAAAGCTAATTTGGCTCAACAGCAGTGGGCAGCAATCTCTGCACATGCCATAACCTGATACCTGGCACTGTGATTACATCTCATTCCCCCGGTTTACCCTGAGCTGAATAGAGCCAACTTTTAACAAAAACCACCAGTGACCCCTGGGACCTCCGTCTCACCTTGCCATGCAGCCTGTCTCCACCAGCAGTCAGTTTGAGCTGTCAGGGCTGTGTGTCAATGGAATTTGCACAAAGCATAAGTGCTCCGACTTCAGAAGAGAAACTGGGACACTTCCGTGCTTGAAAACATGGGACAACTGTGGCAGCATCTTTGCAGCTGCAAGGACACCAACCCAAAGGGTGACCAAAAAATAGGCTTTTTGAATTGTTTTCCAAAGCAACGGTGTAGTTCTGCAAGGTTGTCATTGCCATTGAAATAAACAGAACACTGGAGTCTAATTTAAGAGTGGGCAATGTGTGGATATGCTGAGCTGCCAGAGGAAATGAGGGAGATTTGACCGCTGTGATTTTGTCTACCAGAAGTGTTTTTATCTGACGACTTTTCAGAAGGCTGTAAGGCAAGGAGGGGCTGAGCTTGTGGAAGTGATTTTGGACCTTTCATCTTTACCAAGGGATATAATGCTCTTCCACCCTGTTGTTTTGGGATTTTTTTCATGTGACATGGCTGCATACTCTTGGAAAATCAAATATTTCTGCTGCATGTGAGAACCAATGAGCAGAGTGATGCTTCTTGTCATCTCTGAACCAAAATACCAATAAGGGGGGAAATTACTGGGAATATTATGTGCTAATAACAAAATACTTATGCTCATCTAAGCTGTAATGTCCTTCTTTGGTCCAAAACATGTCAAATAAATATAGTCCATCTGTCAATATGGTTGTCATGCATGGCTGACAGTGGGAGTCCAGCTGGTGGAAAATGTGCTCTGTGCATGCAAAGTGGCAGCTCTGTGTATGGTGAAAGTTTAGCTAAAAAGAGTCAAGGGAAAAAAAATGCCCAAATACAAATTTATTATCCAAAAAACTGTATTTACTGTACGGTTTAAAGTCATTTTGGCGTGGCTCTGTGAATAGGGTTCAAATCCACATGGACAAAAGTTCAAACAAGACAAAAAATAGTGACTTTAGAGAATACATTTGGAGTGTAAAGTCATTATTTCTCCCTTTAAGCTGTGGTTTCTCATGGTCTTCTGGAGCAAACTAGTAACCTGAAAGTTGAAAAAAAAATAATATGCTTACTTGAAACATGTATCTGAACACTTGGGCTAAGCTGTCGCTTGTGCCAAGATTTTTTTTTCACATGTGGTGTATGAGAATTGATTGCCTTTGTGATTTTTATCCTAGCTGAAACAAATGCACATGTTGTTCTTATTTGTATGAATGGCTAATCCATTTTAATATGCTGTTTTGACACATGTACATGACTTTTGCAAGTTAATAGAGGTGATTCACATCCGTCATGCCTTCCCTTCTGAACATTTTCCTCTATACTGGCTTATATTAAGTATAATGGGGAAATATATCCTTGTGCCAATGATAGTGACATTAATTTTTTTTAAGGCCTGATAGGCATCAACTTGGTACAGTACCAGTAACCCCAACTGGCTTCCCTTTTGAATGACCCTCTACAAAATCACCAGTGTATGAAATTCCTTTAGGCATTTTGTCTCTCTTCCTCAGCTTGCCCCAAAATGCCTTCTTGCTGGAACACTCCGTGTGGTAAGGGTTAGGATGAAGACAACCTTTTGGTAGAAGGAATAGTCAGGGACATTTGTGGTGGCTCCTTAGTATTTTTTCTTGCCAAAAGGCAGGGGTCAATCAGGCATAAAGTGGCGATGAGGAACAGTACTTTCCTGCTTTATTTGTACATGTCTAAACCATTTATCCGGATATTAACTGTTATCTCTGAAAACAAACAGATGCCTCAGCAAATCTCTCATAAGTTGACCCGTTAGTCATCAGAAAGAACCAAAGGAAAGAATTCATTTGGCCTCACCTTACACATCTAATTTTGGTGTCATTGCCAGATTCAAAGTATGAGCCTGAAGTGGGAGCTGTGAATCACTGGCTGGAGGAGCAACTTTCATTCCATTGATTACAAGTGGAAGTCTGTGGAGAGTCACTTTGGGCAAGACATGGGTTTCCTCTCTAAAGAGGTCAGCAGTTCTATTGAATTTAAACCCAAACTCCAAAACTTGTAATCACGATGTTCTTAGGAGAAGAGAATAATCTTTTGCTGTAACAGATTGGAGAACATCAAAATAAGAGTAATCAAACTCCAAGCTTTAAGGGAAAAAAGTAAATCTCCTATGGAAACTGAATATTTTCCTGATTATTTCCATCTGCAGTACACCCTGGCTATCCCATGAGATTTTAACCAATTAGCAGGGAGGAAGAAAATAATTTTCCAGAAATATTTTGCTGCACTCATGGAATAAGTACATTCCAGCTCACAATTACTTTATATGTAAGAGCCAGGTCCTTTTACAGTATATGTATGAAAAGAATTATCTAGACAGGGGCTGTGTACATTGTAGCTGCCAAGGTGCTGACCGCATGAATACCCTGTGACAGATTTGGCAAGAATGAGATTAACCTTGTTAACTTGGCCAAATTCCAGAATAAGTAACAAAAGTTGGATAACCTCATTTTCTCTCAATTTTAGCAGGAGATACTGAGCGTGATGCTGCTGCTTTGTATTTTAGGTAGTTGTTCTCTTTATATAGGGGGGATATAGACTATTGCCCTCTTGACATCACATTTACCCTGGCACTCCAGAAGTGGAAATGACAATTAATCGTACCAGGCAATCACACCTTTACTTGGCTCTTCTAACTCTTCCCTGGTGCTGCTTAATAGCTGCTTCCCCTCAGTCAGATGAGAATATTCCCATACCCTCAGCAGGTTTCGATCTGTAACACTTTCTATTGACTTCAGTGAATTGTCTGCTTGCTTTGTTGAAAGGGTCTCAGAAATAGTTTTTCCCAGGACCATAAAGTCAGAGAAGTAATGTGGAGTGTACTGAAACTCACAACTTTGTAAAACAAACTACTCATTCAGGGGTCTCCATTTAAATTTTCCTTGGTTCTTTTGGGAAGCACATGGCATCCTATCTTCTTATTGCAGGGTGAGTCCTGAAGCAAAGAAATAATGTCAGAAAGAGCTTAGTAGCTGTGACTGACAATAAGGGACTGCTATTGTCATGGTAGAAAGCCCTAGATGTTCACAAGAGAGATCTGGGGTCCTTTAGGCAAAAGGTCTGTTCCCAATGTACACCCTACACATGGCCTTTGTGCAGGCAAAGACTTCATGCTAACAGCACATGCTACTGACACTGCTAGCTGCTTTAAGAGAGCTGCTGGATAAAGGGAGCTGGGCATGAGCAAGGGAGACTCTGCGTTGGTCTCTGATTAAAATCAGTGCTTGAGACAATGCTAGTCTTGCAGAGAAGGCATTGGCATGGAGTTGGGATTCCTGGGAGATGGAAATGACTTTTTCTCCCAGGGCTAACACTCCCATTAGCTGGAGACATGAGATGCCCCCCTTGCTACAAATTTAACTTGATATCAGACTCATTACTCAAGTTTTCTTCATTCAGGCAGTGTGGCAGGCAGCAGAATACTGGCCAAACATCAAGCAATGGGTATAGCACCCTGCAGCTAAGATCCAGAACTCACTAGTCAATGTCTCTATACATAATTCTAAGATATGGTATCATATGTTTTCTAAAAAGCTATGGGAATGTCTGTATACATTTTAGATGTCTATGTAGTAACCACAATGCTGCAAAAATAGCTGACTACCAAAATATCCCCATCATTGCTGTTGAAGCTCTTCCTGCTTGCAGCTCTTCCAGCTAAAGTTACAGGTCTCTTTGGGCTAGCTAGGTTGTAGACCACTTGCTTTCGTTGACCTGTCAACATCGACAGTACTTACATTATTCAGCATCTTTGCTTAATGCAGAGTTGATCGCAGCTGACGGGCTCCCTGCTGGAAGCCATGTACCATTTTCCTGAGCAGGAAAGCCCCAGGTTACGTCCCAACTGGTGTTGTAATGAGCTGGGGGGTTGTGTGTAAACAAACCCTAGATTAAAGCCCAAAGCTGTGCTATTTGAAACCCAAGTTGCCGTTTCATGCAGAGTTACAGCATAGCACGGGACAGCCTCATTGTGCCCGGCATCGGCCGCCGCTCTCTGTAGATCCCGCTGCCCTGGGGAAAGTGCACTCATCTCGGGGCAGGTCAGCAGTGGTTCTGCTGCCTCCTCCTGCTAAACACTCCCGAAGGGAAGCGCCGTGCCCCTGCCAAGCCTCCCACACAAACCTTGCACCTGAACCTGAGCACGCTGGCGGTGAGCCCGCACCTGAGGGGAGCTCTACAACACGGCTGCTTTGTGCTGATGGGTGCTCTGGGATCAGCAGCTGGGAAAGCTGGGGGAAACTCGGTAAGCTGGAATCGTGCAAGAGTCACTGTTCTGAATGGTTCAGTTAAGCTTCACGTTGACAGGGGACTTTTTTTGATACTATGACTAAGAAGCACAGTGGTACAAGTTTACATAACAAAGTGAAAGAAAAAAAGGGGGTTCAGTTTTACCATTAATGATGATGTGTCACAATTTAGCATGAAACTTTCCTAAACTCCCTCTGACATGAAACTAGGTATTGCAGAATAATCTCTATTTTAAATGCAGGTTTTAAAAACTTGGAAATGGCTCTAAACCAGTATGTTATAGAGCATGTTATAGGCTTGCAGTAAAAAGCTTCTGGCATTACTGTAGGCATTTCTTAATATTACTTCAAGTCAAGGCTTTCATTGATATCAGTGGGAATTTTCCTGAAAAATAATTTTGCAAAGCCTGTAAAGGCTGTTTTATGTGATTCATTTTTAATTATACCCTCCCCCCCCAAAAAGTCTGTTAATTTCATCTTTGCTTCCATAAACCCTTAGTACTTCTCAATGCTGCTTAAACAGGGATCTAGATGAAAGTGTTTTGTGGAATATGGCTTTTGTTAGATTTAGTAGAGCTGTTAAAATTCCATTCTTTCAGTTTTAAAAATGACATTTCTTTGCAGCCTAGTACAAAGTACCAATATACACATGCAAGTATGTGGAAAAAAAATGAAACAAACCCCCAAAACTCAAACCAAAGAAACAAGGCAGGGAAAATTAACTGGATTGTAGATTTGAAAAATGCCATAGAGCCCTGTCAGTTAATGTCCATTTAATTTCTCATCTATTTTCATTCATGTATTTTATTTGTTGTTCAGGCTCTATCCACTTATTCTATTTAATTAAATAGAATATTTTCTTCCAAAATCTTCCATGTGCCAAAAACTAATGAAAGCCAAAGTTTTCTCAGCTATGGACAAAAAGACCCCATTTTCAATGGAACAAATTCACCTTCTGTTGGAAAGTCATTATAGCAGACCTCCAGTACTTAAAGGGGGCCTACAGGAAAGATAGGAAGAGACTCTTTATCAGGGTGTGTAGTGGTGAGATGAGGGGCAATGTCTTTAATCTGAAAGAGGATAGATTTAGATTAGATATTAGGAAGAAATTCCTTCCTGTGAGGGTGGTGAGACACTGGCATAGGCTGCCCAGAGAAGCTGTGGATGCCCCATCCCTGAGGGACTCAAGGCCAGATTGGACATGGAGCTTTGAACAGCCTGGTCTGGTGGAAGGAATCCATGCCCATGGCAGGGGAGATGGAACAAGATGATCTTTCAAGCCAAACCATTCTATGATTCTATTAAAATACACTGCACATAAATAGGGTGCTGCCTTTAGAGATGAAACAAATTCCACGCTTGTCCCAGATTTAGATACTCACTTTGTTACTCTTTAATTCACACAGTTCTTGCAGCCACTGAAAACCTCAGCAGACTGCTGTGACATATCTACTGCCTTATTTTCTTCTTAACTATGAAATTATGTTTCTTTTTAGTGTATAGTTTCTTGATGTGAAAAGGCATCTCCAAGTGTTGAAGATCCCACTGAGGCTTCTCCTCTTAATGCTGAGCTGTCCAACCTCCCTCAGCCTCTCCTCCAAAGTCCTATACTACAGCCCACAGCCAGATTGGTGCCATTTGCTGGACTGGCTCCAGGATGTTCCTGTCTCTCATGTAGAGGGGAGCCTGGAACTGGACCCAGCACTCATCAGCACTGAGCAGAAATGAAGGATCACCTCCCTTGACCTGCTGGTGGTGCTGCCTAAAGCAGTTCTGCATGAGGACAGTACTGCTTGGCACACATGGGCAACTACCGAAGGCAAAGAATCTTTTGTACTGTTTGCAACACAGGTGAAATAACTCAGGAAGGGCAGAAAAGGTAAAGATGAAAGATGACTTCAACAAAAAGATAGGGTAGGGTTTCTGGGAAAAGATGCAAAAATGCATTTTCATAAAAAATGCATTTGCAATACAGCCACTTCAGGAAAAGAGTAGTGATACATAAGAGGGGTGCTGTGACAAGACTGAGGCATTTTATTCTGATTCAACATGATATTACCAGGAGATGAAGGAGTGATACTGTAAGGAAACTGGGATCACAGTCACTACAGCTGCAAAATTTGCCAATGTTTACATGGGAAATAAAGGCCAGCATCTGAGGGAGCAAATTCAAAGAAAAACTGTATAAAGCAAACCTGACAAATCAAGAAACAAGAAATGTATATTTTCTACATGCAAACAAGAAACATGCACATCTTTCCTTGTGAGTTTTACATGGATGTATCAGAATTTTTTTCTTCTTCTTTCTTGTTTTCAGTTAAAAACATCTTCTGGGTCATCCCATTCAACTGTTTATGGAGTGATTGCACTAAAGAGATGTTCCTAATAATTAAATATACACAGTTAATTAACATCTTCTTTCTCAAACTGCTGGGACTTTAGTTAGAGAAACCTTAAAACATTTATTCTCCATTCATGCAGATAAATCTTCAGGAATAAAAATATTGTAATGTGAAAAATGGGCATATGCAAGCAAACATAATCAACAAAAATTTTCATGTTGATTTATTTTCTCTCGTTTCCTCAGACTACATAGAGTAAAAGAAGATGACAAACTTCTTCATCTCACTACACAGTGATCATTTCCACAACTATCTCTCTGATATCCTCCAAAAGAAGGCAAAATCCTATTTAGGTTTACATAACTGCAGATCAATGAGAGGTGTATTGGAGTTATTGAAATTGCCAGTAGAATCACCACACAAAATTACAGAAGCTGAGAGTCTTCCTAGGACAGCTTGCCTACTCCCCAAGAGATTTAACACTTTAACCCACTGTCCACGTCCACTATTTGCCACTGCACCAGTATAAAAGACTGCGGGGACACTGTGCATGTGTAAGGCCACTGAGAGAAGTATGGATAGAAATTATGTAGCAAATGTCCCTTATGAGGACAAAGCTTCTGTAAAGGGAAATGACTCGCCTGGGATTAGGTGAAAAAAAAAGGGCAGCCCAGCTTCACTGTTGGTTGGGCCTGTGTGCAAGCCTCAGACACATATTTCTTGCTGAAGCAGCTCCTCAGCTATGGTCTAGAGACTCTTGCAGACTTTCTGATTCAACCAGTATGGTTACCCATAACAATTTCATTAAACTATTTCTGTACAGCCTTTTGCTTGTTAGTCTTTCCCCTGGTAGAAGTCTGTATGTTCTGTGCTCCACTCCTAAAACAAACAACATGCAGATAAATATGGTGCAAAGCACTTACCACAACTGAAAAATAAACTTCTAACCACAGTGGGGGAGAGGAAAAGAGCTGAGTATTTTGTGGTCCCCGAAGGAAATTGAAATCTGCTTTTTGGTGGAGACATGCTTCAAAAGATGAAACCAACCAAATGGGGAAAATGTCTCTTTTTCCCGGGTATGTGCACAGCACATATTAATGGTTGCCAAAAGTTAAATGGGAAGCACTATTGATATTATTGTCTGCTTGTTATTAAATAAAAATCATTCAAGCTTTGTTCTCTTCTCCGGTGGATTAAAGAAAGACATTACCCGGAATCAAATCTGATCAAGTTTCCTTTTACCATATCTTGCCTTGCTGCAATATGCTTCAGACAGTGGCTGCTGCAAAACATTTTGTTTAGTGCCTTGTTTATTATTGTTTTTCTAGTAGAAAAATGGTCCCAAACATATTTTTTTTCTAAAATTCCAATGGTCTGCTATACTTTAAAAGAAAACACATGATAAAAGCTTCCTTTAAAATTTCATGTCTTCTTTAAGTGACTTTGTAAGTAAATTGAAATTATTCTTTAAAAGGAAAGAAAGAGAAGACAGAAGGAAACAGAGAGAAAGAATGAGCAAATGAAAGAATGACAAAATGAGAAGATGTGAGAAAGAGGGAAGGGAAGGGAAGTTTCAGGGAAGGGAAGTTTCAGGGAAGGGAAGTTTCAGGGAAGTTTCAGGGAAGTTTCAGGGAAGTTTCAGGGAAGGGAAGGGAAGGGAAGGGAAAACTTACAGATAGTTTGGGTAGTTAATAAGTTTATTTTTTAAATAAAAATGACCAGTATTTTCTAGACTAGTATTTTTATAGACATTCAGAAAGTCACAGAATCACTGAATATGCTGAGTTGGAACCCACAAGAATCATCAAGTCCAAATCCTGGCCCTGCTTGTGCATCCCCAGAAGCATTCTAAAAAAATAATTTATATATATTATTGAACCAGACATTTTCATGTCTCCACAGACTCTGGAATGATTCATGTCCTTTCCTAATGACAATAATACAGTAGGCTTTTGACCACTAGCAAGCAGAGCTGGCTTGAGCTGGTGACCTGGAGATGAAATGTTTACTGCCAATCTCCCGGGCAACCACCTACCCCTACAGGCACCTTTCAATAAATCTGCCCTTCCTTATTTTCAAAAGACACTTTGGAAACATGCCATTTGAGTCTACTGAGAATACTTCCAAAAATCCTTTTGTTTAAGGCTTGTTTTTGTAAGTGTTTTGTGTAAGTCAGGCAAAGTTTTCTTTCCTTAAATTTTAAGTAAGTTGCAGATTTTACATGGTTTTATTCCTTTCATTTCTCAATGTCTTATGCCATAGCCTTTGGCATGGCACTTTGCTGGCAAGCATTCCCGCATTAGACACTGCTTAGGCACACAAATCCCAGCTGTCATCTCTGCTCCTGGGAGGAACCAAAAACTCTACATGCTCCCTTCCAGCTTCCTCTCCCACATTGCCTTACAGACCCCAGGTAGCTCCACTTCTGCAAAGCCTTTATTAAAACTGAATTCTAAAGTGAAAAACTATGATGGTGTTATAAAATGGGTCCAGATCTAAACTACTAAGTACTATTTTAGATAAGGGAGTATGAGAGTAAATTACTCCACCATAGCCCAGCACACATATGCAGTATTATGTGTAGAAACAGAAAACAGTACCTGACACAAAGCTGTGTTCTTGGAGATCAACTTAAAATCTCCATGTTAAATATTCCCAGAAGGCAATGCTTTTTATTCCCCTTAGTTTCATTCAAAGACATGTCCATCTGTTTGCGAAACTGTGATATAAAAACAATGGTTCCCGTTCTCTATGCCTTACTGAGGCGTTTGTGAAACCAGTTACTGGAATTTTTATCTGGGTCAAGGAATTCAAAACAGGGCAAAATAAATTCAAATTTAATGTGATGAAACACTCAGAATGGAAGTCAATCTAGGGGTGTTTTCATTATTTCTGTTAATTTAAGTGCTAAGAGGATATGCCCACCATACTGGTAAATGCTGTATTGTAACCTTCAAAATGGATAATTTCTCTCTTTACATTTCCATATATACAGAGTAAATTATGTCACTCTGCCTTCAGATTTTACTAGTTTGTATCTTTTAAAGGCATGGATGAAATACTTAACTGGGCTGCAGACTCAGATAACTTGTGTTTCGAATTTCAGCTACAATTTTAGTAAGTTTGTATTCTGTAGCAAATGTAAAAAATTCATTTTATATGAGTGATCCACTCACAGCTTTGTCTTTTGAATCTTCTGTTCCACAGATGTCTAAAACAGACCACTGTAACTCAGCATGTCTATGCCAAGGGCAGCAGCAATGCTCCTTTTGCCATGTGGGATGAGCTCATCCCTTGGTGAGGGGGATAAGACACTTCCCCTTTACACTACAAACTTTGACTCCCATTGCATCTCCTTTGCCAGTTCAGGACCTGTGGTCTGGTCTCATCATATCACTACATCAGACTTACCCACAGCCTTATCTCTGTATCCGAATCAAGCTTGTCTTGAAGCAGCTCATCAGCCACTCAGTTACATGCCAGCTCCACTTAGAGGATTTGGGCTTGGCTGATGCATGAA
>WEIT01019995.1:322-16788 GCA_013389985.1 Dryoscopus gambensis | reverse complement strand
CAGCTCCTTCTTCCTTCTATTCTTCTTAGTACATTCTTCACATGGAGTAGTGTCCTGGGGTCCCAAGGTCACTTAATTTCCCTAGGTAAGGTTTGGACTACTTCTCTTCAGAGGAAGAGGAGACAATAACCTCCTACATGTTACAAATGAAAGTTCTGAAGCTGCACTCCAAAAGTCTTTTCTTTTCTGTTACACTGTTCATCTACAATAACTGAAAATTCAAGGAATTCCAAGGTCCTCCTTCACTTTGCTGGTGGATATAAGGATCTTGGTGAACTCTCCTCAAACTGGGCTGTAACTTCGTCATATATATTGGTCAAATTAATTTTTTTATGACTAATCTTCAGTTTTGGTTGAGGAACAGAACTGTACTGTAATAGTATTTTTGCCTCCAGATAGGACAAGATGGTAGAGTGACAGAGATAGACTTATAATACTCTGACAAAGTCAGTCAGTCTAGTACTACTTATAATCATAGAATCATTAAGGTTGGAAAAGGTCTCCAAGATCATCAGATCCAATCTTTGAACAAATGCCATCATGCCCACTGAACCATATCATGAAGAGCCACATCTGCTTGGTTTTTTAACACTTCCCGAGAAGCTGATTCCACCACTTCCTAGGGAAGTGTGTTTCCATGCTTATTATTGTACTGTCCTGTTCTGTACACCACCATCATAAACATGCTGCCTCGATTTGCAGTGATTTTGATTTTTTTGGTGTTCTTTCCAGCAGTAAATTTAGCAAATAAAAATAAAATCCGTCTGTCAATTAAGACAGGAATGACATGCAGTGTGGACTTTAATTTTCAGAAAGCTCATGTGTCAAAGAGTAAGAAATGCCTACTGATCTTTCAGAGTAACTAAGTAGCCCCATAAAAAAAGAAAAAAGGATTTCCACAAAGAAAAGCTCATACAAAGTTTGTTGTCTTTATGCAGATCACCAGGCTACTTTGCAGGACTTTTCTTTGCTAAACGTTTCTCTTTTGGAAAAATTCAGGCAATTATACTCTACCACATGAAGTAAGTTCAAGATATAGCTACATGGAAAGATACTCAAGGAATATTTTTCAGAACATCATCAGGCAGTCTTATATCGATTACATGACTGTCTCAGCGGGGTAATTTTTGCATTCAGAATATAAGCATTCCCTGTAAGTGCAGGGATAATAATGGCAGACATTTTTAAGGCAAACTGTTTACCAGAAACAGCCTATGAGAAAAGCACATAACAGACAAAACTGCCCCTCAGACAGTTGCTGTAGATTGAAAGAGACTCAGAAGTTTTGGGTGGGTTATTTTTGTACTATTCTGTTCCTTTATTATACAGGATGAAACTGAGAGATCCAAGACAAAAGTTGTAAATTTTGGACTTTTTGAGACTTCACAGGACACCTTGTCTTCCCATTTAATGAAAGATATTTTTGCTAAATAATTTGTTTCAGATCGCCATAAGTATTACAGAAGTTCTGTCACCTATGGCCATGCTATTACCGTTCAAGTTGATTGTTCATTTATTGGCTGTCAAAGTCTAGCAAAATGAAAACTCTGAAGTGGTTGGTAGACACAGAAGCAGAGGAAGGGAGAAGAAACTCTTTTTAAGTCTTGGTGTAAAAACAGGAAGTATTTGACATTCTGCCCTGGCATCTGTGTAGTGTCCCTAGCTGTTAGTTTAATTTTGGACATTTTGGTTCAATGAATATGAAAAAGAGGGAGGGAGAGAGGGAGAGGAGAGAAATACTCTAAACAGATTATCCTAAAGTAGTAGGAAAGTACCCCAGAAATGCCAGGAAAGCCTGTTTCCAAAGTGATATATTAAAATCCCCAGGATGATGCCCACTTACTGTAGTCGGTACTGGGTCTTGTCCTGAGCACACAGATACAGGTTTCCCTTTATGTGTGACCTACAAAATTTCAAACAACATGAACTAACTAACCCAATCAATACACTGATGGAGGAAGAGGGTGTTCTATCTGTTGCTCATGATTAGCTGCTTTAAGAACCTTCAGTAATTTTGAGTTTAACTCTACAACACTGAAACCAGTAACAGTTTTGTCATTGCCATTAGAAATAAGAGAGGGGGAAAATGGTTATTCCGTAATTCTGAACTTGGGCAAAGCCGATGTGTAATAGGTACATTTAACAGGATGGAAAGAGGACGATCTGAAAGCCGTAGAATATTGAGTGCTATCTAATCCTTCACAATTGCTTTTTATTAGAAACACTTCCTGGAAACTCAGGCATTTGTGACCTACTACATAAAGGCCTTCATTTAAAAGACATGAGGGTTGAGAGACTAAAGATAAAGCATCCAAAGGAGGTTGTATAATTTTGTCTTCTGTATAAGTTGCTCTGGGAAAGCAAACCCCCCACAGTGTCATGAGCTGAGTCTTCATTTCAAAGTCGAAGGTCTGAAAAATGTGAATTTCCCGCAATTTTCTATGTTAGCCTTTTATATGTGCTATCATGATGTTTCTCATAAATGTTATTTATTAGTAGACAAGTTGCCTCCTGATGTTCTCCTAAAGAGGCCAGCACACTCAGTAGGAGCCCAGTAACTGAAAGTCAGCTGCTTTTTGCTAGAACCCCACATGTACATCATCACTGTCTTATCAGAAATTCACATTTGCATGTAGAATAGCAAAGGTGTGAACCTGAGTTTCAATGCTATGCTCAGGTTTCCTTCCACACTCATTAAATTTGCACAAAGGAAACACTGGTGTTCAGATTTAGACAATTCTGCTTTAGCCACGGACTAAGATTTAGGGCAATATGATTAAGAGACTTGTAACACCAATTGATTTAAAATAGGGTATGAAGGAACTACTAGGCTTTCATGCATTTTTAAAATGCTGTTCTTAGCCTTTTATCTACGAAGAAACACAATGAAAATATAAATTATCCCTCCAAGGAGAGATATAACAAAGAAACTGAAGTAGAGTATTAATTACAATGGTAACATTAGAAGATAATTAGTGTTTATAAATCAAAGATGAGGTTTCATGACTGGCTTAGCCCAGTCTGTGAGCAAACCTGTGCCAAAGCCATGGTCCCTCCACCACTACCTTCTGTTGGGCTGTTCTGGGGCTGTTCAGCCTGGAGAAGGTTGCGTGGAGACCTCATAGCAACACTCCAGTATCTGAGGGGGGCCTACACGGAAGGCAGATGGGGACTCTTCATTGGGAACTGTAGCGATCGGACAAGGAGTGATGCATACAAACTGAAAGAGGGGAAAGTTAAGTTAGAAATTAGGAAGAAATTTTTTTACTGGGAGGATGGTGATGCACCAGAACAGGTTGCTGAGGGAGGTTGTGGATGCCCCAACCCTCGCAGTGTTCAAAGACAGGTTGGATAAGGCCTTGGTCTAGTAGGAGGTGTCCCTGCCCATGGCAAGGGGGTTGGGACTGGATGATCTTTAAGGTCCACTCCAATCTATGATTCTATGAAATGCCTATGGGGCTGCCAATCTTCTCCATCTGCATCGTGATTCTAATGTGCTTATACTGGATGTCTTTCAGAACATTAAGGTCATAAAGTCCAAAACATTATGTTTGGCTTCCAAAGGATAACTGTGGATTTCTGGCTGGTTGTTTGTTTTTTTTTTTAAGGAAGTTTGGGGTTTTTTCAGTTGGTTGGTTGGTTTTGTGGCTTTGGTTTTGATTTTGGGTGCTGGTTTGTTTTGGTTTTTTTTACAGAAGCTTGTTAAAAAGAAGCTAGAAGATGCTGCTAAGAATGTGATAGGGATCATAGTGCAGAACTGGGTGCTGAAATCCTGCTATTGGTTCCTTATTTGTCATCTCTTAGGTAAGCCTTATCAGGGAAGCTGATGTGATTAAATAGCAAAATTGGGCTTTTTATTATAGACACAAGACATTCTTCCAAAAAGATGAATTTGTATCCAGGCAAGGAACACACACTGTAACACACATTTTAGCAAATCGAATACAAAAACATAAGTAAGCCAAAAGAGAACAAGAAGAAAATGCTGAAGGACTCAAAACCAAGACTACTCTAGCCCGTCAGGAAGGCACAAAATGCCCTCTAGACAGTCCAGAACCTATATGCCATATCAGTGTGTGATGTACTGGTCTCCTTCCTTTGAAAGTGCAATAAGGATGAGAATGATGTGAAACATTTTCTCCAAGAGGAACAACTGAGTAGCAGTAGTAGCCTTCAGGCTGAGAAAGAGACAGCTTGGCTGAGATATGACAGTTGTCTACCAAATCATGAGTGGTGTAAAGGAGGAGTTAACTTTTAATTGTCTGCTCCCATATATGAGTTAGGAGCCATCATACAAAGGCTGTAAGATCTGAGGTTGGAGTAAACAAGAGGGGATGGTTCTTCATGGGACAAAGATCTACAGCTGTTCTTGTCCAAGGAAAGAGTTCATATGGGCACAGAGACAGACTGGAGAAGTAGTAGGAGCAAGGATCCATTGAAGGCTGTTGAACAAACAAACTGCATCAGGTCCCCAAAAGTTCTACTCACTCAAAGAAAGTTGGACATGGCAGAGGAGTTAAAGAAGGAAGAATCAGACATTCTTGTCCTGTTCTTATTTATGCTTTATCATCCATTTATGGACACTTATGGAGAAGGAAGACCAGGTAAAAGGAACATTTACTCACAACTAGTACAGACATTCCTGTGGCCACTCCTGCAACCCATGCTGATAAAATCAGACAAAAGTACTCTAGACACACAAAGAATTTTTATTCAACAAAACTAGGTAAAGTGAAGCCCTCTTCTTGGATATGCAAGATGCAGAGATCTGCTTATCTTTTTTCTTGTGATTCTTTCTTCAAGAATAAGTTGACCCTTCTTCCATTTTCAAGCAGTTCACAGGGTCACAGAGTCTTGGACAAATACTAGACCCTAGTTCTTCCTAAGTACTTTCCTCATGTTTTCTTGTCAGGCTTTTGGAGGGATTCGAGTGGGGGGTGGGTGTGTTGCATTGTTTTTGGATTTCTCAGGAGAACAATTTTCTGTTTCCAAATTTTCCATTTCCAAATGACAAATGATATTTCATCCACTATCATTTTTAACACGTAAGCCATTCTAGTGCTGTTGGTTTCCCAGCAATTAAGCCCTAAAGATTCTAACAGTATAGTTCAAGAGATGTACTTACTTGTTTGAATGTGTTCTTCCTCTGAATGAGGGTTTGAGTGTGTGCACACATGGCTACATAGCTCCTCAGAAAAATACACACTTCAGCTCTTGCAGTAGCAGCTGGTTAATTCAGAACCATCTGTACAAAATGTCAAGGGTCTGGACTGTTAGATAGCTCTTTGTCATTATATATTTTAAAAATAATTTATACTCAAAATTCTGTATATTAAAGACTTTTTTTTCACAGGTTGTCCAAACAGAAAATACCAGCTACCCAAACAGTGTCAGTCAGGACACATGTTTTTTAGGCTAGATTTGTCAACAACTCATAAAATCTAACCCCTAACCCTGATGAACTATACCATGGAAAAGCACCAATGAGTTAACCTTGTACACATGTGTAAACAGATTATTGTCAATGTACTTTAGGAAACACTGCAGGTACATCATGAAGAGTACGACATGACTGTAGTGGAAAACAAATGAAAAGGGCTTTTTAAGCAATTAAAAAGACTTCCAACTTCACATAATGGTTCAGGTGTTTTTCTTTCATTTGCTCTTGTGTGTGTGCATGTATGCATACTTTATCACTTCTGGACGAATTATTTCTGAAAACAGAAGACTGTAAGTTCTCAATAAAAGAACATATATTCTCCAGGGAAAAGGGAAAATACGCAAAGCATTAAATGAGGATGCTCTGCCTTTCCTTTTCTAGCCCTAAACCCCTCCACCTTGCTAAGAATGTCAGAGTTTCACCACTGAGGCAATGACAGTATAAACTAGGCAGAGTCAGTAAAAGCCTATGCGTTCAGTTAGTTGACATCAGCAAGAGGCATCATGCTCAAAATATGTGCAAATAACGTGTATAAGATTGTGCAGACATCTGGTAAAGACAAAATTTTTACTTAAATCCAGTACTGAGACAGACACTAAGATTGCTGTCTTCAGAGCTATAAAAATGAACTCATATGGCTATGCTGAGCATGTGGTTGCTCAAGGAAGATGTTTCTCAAAGACTGTCAGGAAAGGGAAAACACAACCAGGACTGCTTTCGTATTTCCATGTTTAGTGGTTTACAGCAGTGGAATTCAGGGCCTGCGATCTATTATAATGGGAGGGAGTATGTAAGTCATGGCATCATCTGGTTTAAAGGCCGATAGCTGTTGTTCTTTTCCATCTAGGATCAGACAAAGCAGCATGAGGCTCCACATAATTAAGAGCAACTATCCCACAGCAGCAAGGAAAGCAGAAAAGATTTCATTGGGAAGGAGGACTGACTAAAGTACTTTAAAGACATGATTGTAAACAGAAGAGGCAAACCAGAGAATGTTTAACAGGAAAATAGCACCCTGACCCTCCCTGGATTAAACGCTATCAATCAAGTTTAAATTTAGCTCCTACATGGTCCCACATAAAAAGAAGGCAGTAGGGGCAAGGAAAGCTTAACGCCTGAGAATATTTGTATTGCATGGCAAGGAAAACAAGCCTAAATTCAACAAAGGGCAGCCTGTAAAAACAAATAGTCCTGATGAGAACAGCACTGCCACCCGAAAGCTCATTAGCAGCCAGAAACAGAAGAACTGTCTCTCTGCTCTTTCTTTGCTGACTGCCCCCAGCCCAGCGCTACCGCAGTGCTTCTGACTCAGCTGCTGCCTCCCTCCTGGCGTAACCCCTGAGCACTTGCCAGCACCCACACAATGCATGCCCTCAGCATGAAGAGTGTTTCCCCAGGGTGGGCTGGGTTGGTCTATGGTGGGAGGCAGGAGTGGAAAAAGAGCAGGAAATATCTGAGATTTTTTTCAAATAATAGTAATGTATACATACACGTATAGTAATTGTCTTTATCTGTTCTAAGATAAACCAGCAGAGGGACATTTTTGGGTGTAAAATGATGAGAAGAAATACTGCCATGCCCACCAGCAAGCACATGGGATTTCAGAAATCGTGTGAATTCCAAACCCAATGTCCCATCTGTCATCGCCTATTCACTGCTGGTGGAGTCACAGCTGTAGGGCAATGAGACGCTCCATTTCCTCCTGGTGCATGGGAAAACATAGCCATGCATTTGGACAGAGCTGAGATGTCTGGTGATCAGTAAGGAACACCAAAGACATTTTTTAGCCTTGAGAGCCAAGATGTAATTTTCACAAACTTGCATTTAGGTACCTGGAAAGAGCAGTTGGATAATGTCAGAGTCCATTTACACAGAACTTCCAGATTTTTGTGCCTGTAGGTTTTACACTGGTCACAAGATTCTGTTCTGTAGATTAAGTTAATCTTAATAAATGGCAGAGTTTAAGGTCTCCAAGGAGACAAAGTTATCTCTGCAAGCGTTATAAAGGATGTTAAACACTGGGGTTCTATTTGCAAGTGCCATTTTTTCCTTTTCTCTTCTCTGTTCAGACCACCAAACTGTAGATAAATGGACAAAAAGGAAAAAAACTTAGGGAAGTTCCTCAAATGTAGCAAGTTGCGAGAGAACATCTGTTCTGCACAACAATCTGAACACCTTCCTGCATCACTGTAGCACCTTTCAACTTCCTCATCCTGCTGCACTACTTGACTCCTTTACTCTTCCAAACCTGCACATGCACATCAAGCAGCCAACACCCGGACAGTGCCCTCGTGCCCTGATTGCTGGTAAATATTTGTGTACTTAAATATATGACCACACAGTCTGCTTATGAGCTTTATGGGTTTGTCTGTTTATCTTCTTGTTGCTTATGTATTTTGTCTGTATTTTTGTGGAAACTGAGGTTAGTAGATGCATTGCCTACATCAGTTGCATTGGTCTAGTCACTATCTATTGCCCCATGATGGAAACCACTGGATTGTGTAGAACTTGGAGTATGTGGCAGAGATAGACCCTATGCAGTAGGAGGGTTCAGACATGTCGCTTGCAAAATCAGTGTCAAAGTTCCAGTCAATTCAGAAGAAAAATCCTCGCTCCAAGGCTGACTCTTCCGTTCCTTACCTGTTAGCTGTTTTCTCAGGGTGCCATGGGAAGATGAAGCTCAAGACTAAAAATATTGCATTTAAAGCACCTGTATTTGTATAACACACAGCATTGAGTCAGCTTCATTTTCTGATGTCTGTATCATTTTTTGTCCAATTACATGCATGCAAAGTAGAAAGGATATCCAGCAAAGTAGAGGACCCATCCACCATATTTTATCAGTCAACATAAGAAAAAGCAACTAAGAGTAGAATCTAACCTCTTGGAAAGCACATTTAAAATGAAATAGTAGGAACATACATCAGTCAGAAGATTTCATTATGCAGTTTTCATTTTTAAAGAGACATTGAGCTACAGCAGAAAAATTACAATTATGCAGGTAGAGTATCTAGTTTTTCTGACAAAAAATAAGAATGTCTGATTTTCAAGAATTTTCAATTATAGGCATAAATCTATCATTTCAGGTCTTTGATTTCATAAATCTGTAATCTCAAATTGGATTTTCTTAAGAGTAACTTTACCCTATAGATTCTGCATTTAAACAAGTTTCATCCTCACCCTTTTCATGTTCTTTTGGGTTTTTAATATCACCCTCATTTGCAAAGGGAACTGTAGCAGAATTGCATTTTCTTTTGCAAACGGAATGGGGAAATTAAAAACAGGCACAGATACCTATTATGCTTCTTATATTGAGATGACTTCTAGTATATAAGAAAGAAAAAACCTAAATTTACAACGTTAATTAATTTGTTCATAAAACAACCTGCCTCAGAATATTTGCATATTCTTGCATCTGGCTTAGAACAACATTTCTGTGAAAATAAATTTGAGGCTCTTCCCCTACAGAATGTTTAGATAAAAAACATAAAATATGAAACTAACAGGGAGGAAAGGTTGAAGTTTCCCTATTATGCTGTGAAGAATGTGGGAAATCACAGACACTTTTAGACTGACATATTATTTTCCAGAGGTATTTAAAATAAAGTCCTCTTTCAATCCCATGAGAAACACCCTTGTCCTTGTATGTCTAGTGGAAAGAATGCTGGCAAAAGTCTTTGAAAAGTCACACAAGTGGTAAAATGTCCACAGGTAAAAAAATTAAGCGAGTCCATACCCTCCTTTCCAGCTCTACAACATGACAGGTATTTACTTTCATAAAAGTGCATTCTGGGCTGGTAAATGTGAGCATGAGGAGGGAAGAAAAAAATTCCAACTACAGGTTGAGTTTACTTCAGCTTCTGCATGTGTTCATCCTTGCTTGCTCAACAGAGGCTGTGAGCAAGCGTGCTGGCTCGTCTCAATGCTGGTGGCAAAAAAGGATTTTTCCCATTTTTTCAGGGCTGTAACCAAGCTCTGACTGCCCTGGTTTGGTAGCAGGCACTGTAAGATATGGTGTGGAACAGCAGGAAGCATCCCCCGTGTCTCTGGTTGCATGACATTGCAGGGTGCCCCCAAGGCAGCTTTACTTGCCTCTCTGCCTGAATGGGAATGGAGGAAAAAAGGGGATAGAAATTGCAGAAAACTGGTGGCAGGCATTCAGGATCTCACACTGTTTTACTGATGTTAACCAGCCTTCAGACAGGCTTGCCAATAGAAGTGTTTGAAGATCTGTTTGGGTGGAGGTATGCCTCCACAGGGAGCCTGAGACCAGCTGCAGGAGCTGAGCTGGTGGGTCTTGACCTCCCTCTCCATCCTCCTCGCAAGGGCCTGACCAAGGCTGCCTGACTGCCCTCAGGAGCTGGGTGGCTTCAGGAGTGTTTCTTGTATTAAACCCTTGTCACAGGTCAGTTGCTTCCCCCAGTTGTACTTCCTCTAAAAATACCCATGTCTTGTGGCTTCTGTAGTCACATAACTCCATGTCTCCCTTACTCCTTCCCCAGAGGAATGAAGAATGTTGAGCTGCTGGCAGCTAAACTGTATTTAAAGACATTTTTATTTTCTGAATCATATTCGGTGTGATTCTTGTTTTAATTATATTTTATGCTGAGTTCTGTAAGATGCATGCATGAAAGCCTGTTCATAAAAAAACATGTCTTTAAAGCCCTTACGTATTTTTCTAGAGTCAATTCCTGCTTCTTTGCCGAGGTGAACAAAAGCTGGGATAGATGGTCTCCAAGGCCCAACCACAAAACCCAGACAACACACGATGCCAAAGAACCTCTTTGCGCCACTGCTGTGTGGGCTCGCCTGTGCTGTGGCACCAGGGGGATGCCTGCCCCCCTGATGGCCACTCCGAGCACCCAAAACGGCCAGGATTGCCTGGGGAAATCAGCTACTGTGCCTTCTGGAGGGGCAGGCACTCTCCAAAAGCCTTTCTTAGGGCAGCTGTGGGGTGAAAGACAAAAGACTCGCCAGGCAAACACCAGGCAAGTGCCCACAAGCTGCTCCTGTGCGGGAGGCAGGGCTCAGCCCTGAGCACAGGTCCCAGTGGAGGTGCTGTGACCCGGCTGTGCCCCTTCTCAGTGCTCAGACCCCCTCAGGGCACCTGTGGGATGAGGGAATGTCACCTGCCACTGATGACATGACCCCCAGCAGCGGGGGATCAAACAGCGATGGCAGGCGTGGGCCTGCCCATCAAAGGACTCCTTTGAGGCCAATAAAAAAGGGATTCACGTTCTGTTCCTGGCTGGATTCTGTGGACGAGGCAAGGCTGAGAACAGGCTTGTGAACAGCGTGGGCTGGAGGGCAGCCAGGGGAGGCTGTCCCGCCAGCTTTCACAGGACCTCTCGCTGCCACCGGTCACCCGCACGTGGCCCCAGGCGCAGCTCCTGCTGCCCAGCCATGGCAGCCCTCCCCTGCCCCGCACCCCAGCACTGCCGGCAGAGCCGCCCCTTGCTCAGCTCTGCCAAGCCAGCTGTCTCCCAACGGGAGAAAATAATCTGGGATCAAGGACAGGAAACTGGATCCACACACGCAGGCGAGATGAGAAACTCATGTTTTGCGGCCACCCCCCTCAATCAAAGTGCTCCACCTCCCTCTCCCACCTCCAAGCAATGAGAAATGAAAATAATAGGAATGGAATAAAAGCAAGTACACCTCACTTTACTTTTTTTTTTTAAACCTTCGTGTGGGAAAAAAAAAAAAGGAGAAAGGAAAACATCTAACTGCATTTTTTTCTGGCATCATCATGCTCTCCTGCTCCCATTCCCGTGGCAGATCCTGTGCCCTCACCATAGACATGTGAGACTGTCCAAATACCTAGGGTTTTATGAAGAGGTGTGCCACCTGGAAAGCCAGTGGCAAAGGCCAAGGAGGGTAGGGCAGCAGCCCTTTATGTCTGCAAGCCCCAGCCACTGTCTGCCTCTTGCTTCTGCCCCTCTCACATCTGTGTTTCAACACCTCTGTGATCCCTCACACTGCTGCTGCAGCCTGCGCTGCCTGGAAATGTTTCCAGTGACTGAATGTGTTGCTTAGAAGAAGAAAATGGCCTTTGATATGTTTCTCGAAAAGAGATAATTAAAGAAAAGCAGCCCACAAGCCTTCTGAACTGGCCGTCCGGCTGGAAAGCAGCTCCCAGTCAGCCCTGCGCGGAGTGGTGGCCAACTGCCGGGAATGAGTGGAACCATCTGGTTCTGCTGCCCTCCGTCCCCATTGCCCTCAGGGGGTGTTTAACAGGGATGCGTTTGCTACACCAGCACCATCGCCTTAGCAACACAACCAAAGTGTTTGTCAACATGCGAGCAACATGAATGATGGCGCCTTGTCCGAAGAGTCTGGGTTGCATGTGTGGCTCTTCTTCATAAAAGCCAGTTTCACCACTCGCCTCACAAAAGAGCCTGAGCGGGAAACTGGGAGCTGGGAGGGAAACTTTCCTGGGAGTCAAAAGCATATTTTTCTTCTAATTGTGTAGGAACTGCCTTGGCCTTTTGGAATCAGTGGTGTCTAAAGTAATAAATAGTACC
Source organism: Dryoscopus gambensis (assembly GCA_013389985.1). Lineage (NCBI taxonomy): Eukaryota > Metazoa > Chordata > Aves > Passeriformes > Malaconotidae > Dryoscopus > Dryoscopus gambensis. The sequence continues at coordinate 4,824 of WEIT01019995.1, read as the reverse complement.
AGTTTAAAGCTGATGAGAAATAGCTACATTTTAACAAGTGTCTGCTATTTTTAAGTAGTAACAGATCTTCTGCAGAAGTGCTGGAAGCCCGCTATGACCTGCCACCGGACTGCATCAGCCTTCTGAGGGCCTCTCTATTTCCTTAAACCTTTACTGAATTAGGTCTAAGGAAGCTGCTTACATCTCCCTATTGTCTTGCTGTCACTAGGTTTAAATGGAAATCTATTCACAGAAATCCTTTTTTTCATCAAACATTTTTTTCCCAGATTGGCCCAGATGTCAATACAGTCTCTTTTGAGAAGGAGCAGGGTCATGCCCGAACAATGTTGTTCTCCTTTAATGAACAACGCCGCTTACTTTTCATGTCCTCGTGTTTTCAGAAACAAAAAATCAAAAAATCAAATTCCTTAGCGCTATTCCTTACGACACTTTCTTCTTCTTCTCTCCTTTTCATGCTCTGTTCATGTCAAAGTGCATGTTTTCCCATGACCAACTCCTCTTTATGCATGTCTCTGTCAATTAACAGCACAGTTTCTCTGTATAAAAAAGATTGCAACAAAACTCTTCATGAAAAAGGCACAAATACATAAAACCTTTCCCTTATCTGCAAGAAAAATGGCACAATGGATGAACTTTACAAGAATCCATTCCTTCTGCAAGGTGCATCCCAGTCCTTCCTCATTCAGTGAACAAATCTGAAGTCGACAGATCTAGAGGAAGAAAATAAAAGTTGAGAGAAGATTGATCAACTAGATGGAAAGATAAAATCCTAAAAGTCCTTTTGCACTTTCAACCTAATCCAGGTGGCACCTAAACCTATAGAAATTTTATATCCTGGAAACAGGCAGCCAAGTTCCAGCTGACTTCTAAGAGCAATCAAGGTCTAGACAAGTGTGTTTCATTCATTTAGGTCCTCAGAGATGCTCAATCGAAAAGTGTTCTTGGAGCAGGCTCAAATATCTGCTATGAACAAGCTACTTTAAGACAGCATCATTGATTTTTGGGGTTTGTTTGCTTTGGTTTGGTTTGTAAGAATTCCTTTAAATAATAACTTCACAATTAGATTATGCAGCTAGACTGTGGAGGACTTGAGCTTGACTTTTCCTTTCAAATCCCCATATCCTATGAGGCTGTGCTGAGTGCCAGACTATATCTTAGTGTGAAAGGAGTTCTCTCCACCTCTTATGTTGGTGCTGGTTTCAGAAGGCAGGAAAAAAACAACAAGCAATTGGAAGAGCTGCTGGTTGCTGCCACAAAAATTATGTTGTATGGAATGGATCTTCCAAGGCAGAAATCATGCCCTGTGTCCTCTAGTTGTAGTTGCAGTCAAGGTTAGCACATTAACTTTGGGTTGTTCCTTGCTTTGGGTGCCATAGGGTGGGGAAGCCAAGGTGCTACTCAAAAGTGTCTTGCATCAGGCTAATGCTGAGTATCTACAGTACAGGGAGTCAGAGGGGCCACACAGGGATTCTGAAATTTCTCTGTGGGGTAGGAAAGGTAGGCATTGTGAGGCTCAGATTTTTATGTACATAAGGACAGGTCTTGGTTACAATGACCTAACCCCAAGGGCAGTTTAATATCTCCTGTGAGGATGGGTGAGCCACCAGCCTTGCCTGGTGTACTCTGTGGTTGTATTACTCATCCAGAAAGCCTTCTTCCTCCTCCTTCCAGATTCATACAGCCCTGTGGTTCCCATTGAAGTCACTGAGAGTCAGGAATTATGTGCATAAACACCCCCTTTTCTGCAAAGAGCCCTGAGTCTCTGTGGGTGCTCTAAACACTACTCCAGAAGTTTCTATTGTCCCTGTAATGTTAACTGCCTGCGATGGAGCAGAGAGCTGAGCTGGATGCAGAGGGAGAGAGACCAGCAGAAGAGACTGTCAGTAGTATTTCTCGGTAGTCATTAGAGTGCAACATGAGACGTTCCCCATACTGTCCACACTAACATCTGTATACATGAAACAGAACGAGTTGTAGCCGCAAAGGGAGGCATGTTTTATGTGGTGTACTTCTGTTTGGAGTATGCTGTTCTGGATGACTTCAGTGCATTTTCACACGCAAACAATGTTCTTGTGTTTGTATTAAAATGTTAATTCTTCTTTTTTAAGTTTTAAGCCACAGTTTTAAAGATATATGAAAAAGACCTTGCCCCCTGCAGATGTGTATCAATCTACAAAAGATGTAATAAGACTTGCAATGCCAGTAGGGCTGGTGTAGGTTCTTTGATGCTTAAGCATGGGAATTTATGAAGCATATTTAGTGTTCTCCCATGTGGTCTGGTAGAAATAATGTCAAAAGAGGGATTGAAAATGGGGTTTTGGTAAACACGAGTACAAAAGGAGAGTCAGGTTTCTAGGATCACCAAATTATGTAAACACATCTCAAAAACAGGGACCTGCTACAGTCAAAAAGTACTGTAGAAATGTTGAAGGGAACTGTTGGAGGAAGGAAGAGCTGTGTATCATGAAGTGATGACACTGACATAGGATGAAACAAGAAGAGTAACACAAAGTCTTTTGATGAGTCCAAATTATTTAGCCTGAAAAATAAATTGCTGTCAAGGTGTGGAGAAAGAGTACAGTTTCAAAAATATTTTACCCTTCATATGAGTGGGAGGTGATAGAGCAACTGGAAATTTTCCATCATTATCTTTTAATTGAAAAACAGAATGATAAGTACATAATTGCACATACAAAGTGTATTATCCTGAAAGTGTGAACATTTTGTAAAACAAAACCAAGGAAAAAAACCACAAACATTGTTAAGGCTGGGACAAAAATATTTGCTAATCAATACTTGAATACTTTTAGGACAAAAGTGCTATTTCAGAGAAAGAATATTTTCTTTAAATTTTAAAATTTGGTGAATGTACTGCAAAGCTGCTACTAGATTTAATTAGATCTTGTATAAATTTCTAGGCTATATAGAAGCAGGTGGCAATAATGAAAATGCCATCATGTTCTATTTGTCAGCCTTGTTTTTAGTAGTATTTTTAGTGGTGTGTGTAAACGAAGTACATCTGCATTTCATGCTTTGTCCAAATGTTTTTCCACAGGCAAGGTGCGACTAAAAGTCATACTTTTGGATGAGTTGGCATGTGCTTTAGGAGCTTTGCTTCTGTGAGTTAAGCAGTGTAAGAGAAAAACCAGATGATTAAAGGTTAATATAATTTTCTTTTCTGTGTGCAAAGGATGACCGGGGCTGACAGTAGCCATGGCTCACTGTGAGAAGGATAAAGAAGCACCTTGCACGCTCTCTCAAGGGAAGGACAAGGAGAAGTAAAGCCTTAACTAGCTATGCAAATGCTGCTAGAGAGATATGAGTCAAACCAAGATGTTCTCACTAAGTAATCAAGAAATGAATTTATTATGAGTACCCATGAACAACAGCTGAAGATCCCTCTTTGATCAGAGAAGTATCTATCTGCTATCTCCATACCCTACTTTTTTTGCCCAAATTTTCAGCTTCTTTGTGTACTATATTTTTCTGAATGAAGCTATTTTCTCAGTAAAATGTTCCACCACTGAGACACCAGTTCTACTCTCTTTATCTCAAATTTGAACTTCTGAAACTACAAATCTATGATTATTTTTCAACAACAACAAAAAATCCTTATCTGAATTGCTGCTACTTTTTTTGAAATGTTACCAGGTTCTACCTCAGTAAAAATCCTTCTTGGTCACACCGTAATTATTTCCTGCATCAGCTACTGTAATTCTCTTTTTAATGGACTCCTGATGCCATACTCACTGGACTTCAAAGTGCCTAGAAAACTGCAGTCAGATCACATATTATTTGCTAAGGAGCTTCATCTCTCTTAACTTTATTCACTTACTGTCCCTCTGCCCACAGAATTCAAATCAACTGGTAATTCTTTTAATTCACTTTTGCCTCACTCTGTGTTCAGCCCCTGGCCTAAGTATAATTCAGTCCTCCTCTCCCAAATTTTGCCTTTATTATCGTTCACAGAGATCAATTTCCATGGAATACCTACAAGCTAAACTTAGGAAAGTAGAACTTTTCAAGAGTTTTCTGTGAATTTTCCTAGCTGAAGAGGCAGAAGAAGTGTTTTGCCTTTAAAGAAAGATTTCCATTTTGAAAAGGAGGCTACCAAAATAATCTACCTTATTTAATTCTTTCCTGAATTTTCTGTAAGTCCCAGGAGTAGAAAAAAAATCAGATAAACATATCAGTGTGACCTCAAGCACTTCTGTGCCTATGTCTTTCCCTTCCTGTTACTGGGCCATTACTTTGCAGAAGCATAGGAATTAGGGCTTTATTTCCACCTCCTTTTTATTTTAACACTCCCAGGCTTTTTAGACATCAGTATGCCTAGTTCAGGGCGGTCCTCAAAAGTGCTGTTCACCTTTTCTGCTTCCAGGAGAAAGTCCTATCTTAACAAAATTGTATTTCTGTTTTTCCAGGTGGTAGTACACCTGTGTACAATAAAATTTGTCTTTTGTTTTTCCATGTGCTATCTTAACTCTCTCCTTTGTATGATA
>WEIT01019993.1:24083-42692 GCA_013389985.1 Dryoscopus gambensis | reverse complement strand
TGCTTGTGTTTTCTAGCCAAGTTTCTCTCCTCACATCCAGGAGTTCACTCTGAAGAGCTGTGGTAACCAAACTCAGGCAATAGAAGAACAGGATCCTGTTCCCTAGATATGGAAGTTCTTGCTGTTCTCTGGCTGCTCTTAACAGAGGGCCCTAATTGTGTCAAAAAATGTAATAATGAACATGCTGTTATTTTCTCAGGATGATGCTTTGGTACCTTAAATGTAGATTATTATTTGTGACCAGCTTCCCACAGTATCTCCATGTTCACCTACATGGTTCCAGAGACAGAGCCCCTGGGCTTCAGGTCAAGCCTTCATGAACAAGCTTGTGTTCACCTTCAGTTTGTTTATCACCAGGGAACAGCAACAACATCAGCAGTATCAACCAAGAAGAAAAGCAGAAGTCCTCAGCAAAGGTGAGATGCCTTGACAGTATTAACTGAGAAATGGAAAACTGAGTAAGAAGCACTACATATACTATAGCAATAAACATCAGAGAATAATTCAAGACTCTTGAACACCATACCAGAGTTGTTATTGAACTGCTCAGATGCAAGGTCAGTCTTACATAGAAAAGAAGAAACAAAGGAGTTAACTTGAGAACAAAATGCTTGTGAGCAATGAGACCGTTTCTTTTTGAAAGGAAAATTCCGTGCCTTCCCTTCTGGTTGGCCTGCCGTAGTGGATATGCTTTTGGAGTGCAGCATGTACAGTGCGTAAGCAACTATTGCCATTCATGGTTGGCTTCCAAATCAGCAGGGCTTAAAAATATGAAGTGCAAACTTGGCTTTCTCTTCTATCTTGGGTTTTGTTATTGTTGTCTTTTGTCGTTGTTGCTCTGAAAGAGTATTTGCTCACTCTTTTTAAAGGAAGAAAGATGTAATTTTAACTAGGTGGATGTATTTCTCCTTTGTTCAATCAAAATGCTCTTCCTTTCCTTCTGATGTCCGTAGCAGACAGTAGGCAATTTCCTGTAAAGAAATAGCACTGTAGCTGACTGTGTCTTCTCCTGAACACATTAAATATCATCTCAGACCACCCCTGGAGCATTATCAGAAGAAACAGCTCCACTAAATACAGTAACTATTCTGCCCAGGCTCTGTGTGAAATCTGCTCTAGAAAATGTAATTAAACTGAGTGACAAGCAAGGATCAGCCTGAGAACTTCACATTTATCATGACTAATCATCAATCCTAATTAGCAAAATATTTCATTATCCACACTCTCTTCCCAAAACAGAGTAGCTTGTTGGAATTAAAGGACATGGCTATAGATATTTGTTATATTGTTTCAGTATCTACATGTGCTGGTGGCAGAGTGAGACGTTCAAGAGGGATAGCAGTAAAAACTTTCAGTGTGAATGAAGATGATCATTACTCAGAGCCAAGCAGCAGGTCAGTATGCCCTTGGACATGGATAATGTTAACAATGTAGAAATATTCAAGAATGGTCAGAACAGCTGTTAAAGTGTGAGGAAATTGCTCTCAGAAAACACAGGGACAGGATGACAGCAGGGAAGCTCAAGGGAGGGAGTTCTTCACATTCAAATCCAGCCTCTCTCTGTAGCTGTAATCTCTTGTGCCAACAGATTCACACATACTGTGGCTGCAGTTTAGGTGAGTCATACATACCAAACAAGGAGGACATACCAAGGTTTTTCAACCTTTATGCCTATGTATAATTATAAATGTGTGTCTATACAGCAATATTTTGGATTGTTTTAGTTATTCAGTATTCATAAAGAAGTATAGGAGAACTGAAGCAGGTATAAAAACCCAAAGCAATCTATCAGAAGAAAATGTGTGTGTCAAACTCACTTAATGAGCACATAAAAGCCCATATGGTCTCCGATTAGCACAAAGACAGAAAGTCCACAGCCCCAGTTATTTCTTCAGACCTAAAATCATTTGACTTCTGGGCACCCGACCAATGACTATCCCTCAATCACTCATTCTTACAGGCATGACCTCTTGCTAGTACAAACAATCACACCATGGAAACGAAACCTTTCCTAGTATCTTACCCTATGTAATTAAGAAGGATGGACAACCAGTGTTCTCTGCTTTGTCAAAAGGCTTTAGACAAAAAGAGAAAACTTGTAGGACACATCAGTACAGATCACTGACAAAAACCTAGCTCATACCAGCCTGGCCTTCACTTGGATGAGACCAGTAGAGACTTGCCAATGAAAGCCCTCTTGGCATCTTAGGTTTCGGAAAGGGTATTGCAATAGGTAACATGTCAGCTAACACAATGTTAAATACAGTTTTGCTCATATTGCAGGAAACAACAGTAATATTTAAAACTGCATCCACTGGTCAGAATTACCCTGTGAACTGGTTGAAGAAATACATGAATAAAAGTACTGTTCCCTTCTGTTCCTATTTAAAACTTTACTATAGCATGGCTGAAAACACATTCGTTCTTTCTCACAGTGAGGAAAATGCCTCATGTCTAAAATGTTCAGACAGCAGTCTCTTATCTGTTCTGTACTTATTAGTTGCTTGACTCTAATAAGGTTGTTATTAAAACAACTCAGTTTAATGTCTTTCATGTTGTATTGACTTCATGTCAAATAATGTTTATATAAATAATCTTTGAGGCATGGGAAACTTGCAGGATGTTTTCACAAAGTCCTTGTAGTGTTTGTCTCAGGAATTGTGAAGACACATGATGACTACAAGAAATTCTAAATAAAATGCAGATTTGTGAAAAGAAAGTTTGGGGGTCTTTTCTTCAGAAATGTTTTGCACTTCATTTGTAACAGGATTTAAACACACTTCATCCATTCCCACCTCTCACCAGAAATCCTGTGTTCTTGGATACCAGGGTTTCTTCAGTTTTCATTATTAACAATTCTACCTAGCAGAGATTTTCCTGTTTTCTTCAGAATTTCTCCTTTTTCTTACTTTCTGAAGTTCTCACTAAAAGCCTTCAACAAATCAAATACTTGTCAGCAACTTCTTTTATCTTAATTTTAAAAACCTGTCACCTCAGTTTCTGTAGAATGATATTTTAAACTAGTCTAGAAGAGTGATTTATAAGCTTAGAGACCGTCTTATTTGACCTCCTTCACCTTGAAAGGACATGTAAAAGGAAACAGAGATTCATCTTCTGTCATTTCATGAGCTCCCAAGCTCCTTTTCATTGAGAACAGGACATGATCATTTATCCTGAGTAAATTATTGCAGGTTGCACATGCTCTACTATCTCTATAATATATTGTGTTTTAACTTACGTTTTTCTCAAAATGTATTAATGTTAGATGCAGTATCTGGTAAAAACCTTCGTTTTTTCCTTCTTTGATGACTTTCCAAAGCATCAGTACTTGCTTCTGCCTTCATGATATTTTACTTTGTCACTCACATAGCCGAGTAAGTTAAAATAAAGGAACCTAGTTTTTTTCTTTCAACCTGACAATCTAGATGGAAATCATGCAGTGGTGGAAAGGCAGTTCAGAAGTTTTGAACAAATATATCTCTAATAAAGTGTGGCATCAGTAGCAACAGCAGTCAGATGTAATGAGTCATGTTGTGTTAGTTTCAATGGAATAAGTGAGGCTTCAGTTCTACGTGTTACTGTGTTCTCCCCAATGTAAAGTGTTAAACCATTTACCATGGTCTGTGGTTTTAAGTACAGAAAGTTTAGCCTGCTCAATCACATGGCAGCTGCACTAGAAATTCATGCCAGATCCGGGAATTATATTGATTAGTATGTGCAAAAACAAAACACAAAATATTTGGAAATTGAAATCAAGTGGTTAACAAGACCAACTTAATCAAAATCTGTCAGAGTACCTTTCCTAGATACCGGTTATTAATTTAGAATCCATTATGCTATCCAGAAGTCCTCCTTAGCACAGCAAGAAAGGCTTAATTTTCTTATTCCTCTCTCAGATCACGACTGTAGGAGTAAAGATTGATTTGCTGCTTTTGATAATAAATATAGACAGGAAAAGCAGAAAGGATAAGAGAGTGGAAAGCAAAGGAGGTATAGCTGTTGCCGAGCTTTTAAGGCTATGAAACAACTGCGTAGTCTTGGGAAACAGTTTGGAGTAGCCAGTCACCCCTGGTAACTGCTGGCCAGGAGCACAACTCCTGCCTGCATGGGATATGCCCTGCCTGGCCAAGTCAGGTCTCCTTCTTTCCACTCATCATCCTGCATTGGTAGAGCAGCACAGGCCAACTCAAAGTGCGGTTAAAAGCTGAATGGCAAAATGTGAGATAAAAAAATATAACTAAGGGGAAGAAAGAGACCTCAAGAACATGGAAAGTCAAGGCAGGACATCCTCTTTTTTTAGCCAGTTTGTTGGAAACAGCCAACAGTCTTGTTTGATGGCCTGGGTCTGGTGGAAATTGCCCAGTGGGGGATAAAATTAACCAGTGTCCTTTCCTCAGGAAGTTCTTCAGAAACCTCTTCCACCCTAATGGTTCCTGCTATTTTGGTTTTAGAAGGTTCAACAGGTGATGTGAGATGGAGCAGGCCATCCCTTCTGTTCTTCATCCACCTGTTTGGGTCCACTAATTTGTCACTTCACCCTTTTCTTACTTGCCACATCATCACACCACCCTTGATCCATAGAGGAAGACCTCTCTGAATGAGTGATTGCTTTCGAATTTCTTAACCCCTCTGCCACTTTTAAATCTTAGAGGTAATTGCAGCACTTTGTGAACTCCTACTGATTTCTCAGAGATGATTTCACAATTACAGTAGGCATGCCGTCTCCAATTATTACACAGGTAAGGAAAAGTCAACAAGTAAGTAACAACTTGTGTTTCATTTCAGCCAGGGATGCTTACTGGAATGCGATGTTCCACCAGAGAAATTAAATCCCCTAATAAGGCAGGGAGGAAACAAAGGATTGTGTTCTAGCTATCATGGCTAAATCTGGTTTACATTTCAAGAACAGACTTCAAAATTTTCACCAACCACTATAAAGTTCAAAACAATCCAGCCAGCCTTTTAGGCTGGTGAGTTTTTCTCCATGGTAAATGTGTCCAATGTTTCATAACACATTCTCTCAGAGATGGCAGTTAGCCACCTGGAAGTCAGTCTTATGAAAAGTTTTCTTCCCTTTAATAATAAAAATATCCACACAAATTCATCCCTTGCCTCTCATGCTCTTTGCACAACCCAGTTCGAACTGATTTATGAAGGAGTAAATGAACACATTCTTACTGTAGTCAGTATAGCTACAGTTGATTGTGCAGTATCAAGTGCTGCATTTTTGCAGTTTAGGTACCAGAATCATGAATTTGATCTGATTTACACTGATGACATTCAGGGCTGTCACTCCTATTATATAGAAACTTGTCATTGCCAGCTATTTAATTTTGTAAAGACATTACATTAAATTTATTAGTAATGGGCCTTAAATGGCAATTCAGTCTTAAAATATGGGGGCAACAAACACCCTTGAAACAGGCTTACATTTATGTCTTGGATCGTGCAATTGGGCAGACTAGGAACACTCACAAGGAGAGCTGTAGCTGTTCAGCTGAGCTTTGCAGCTGCTTCCTTCAACTACAACCAGCAGACGGAAATATTCAAATTTCCATAATGTAAAAAAATGGAAAGGACTGGATCTAGAAGTAAGGCTGGGTTTTCCTCTTGCTTTAATGCATGGGTTTACATAGACACAGATCAGTTCTTGCTGTTGCCTGGATAAGTTTTGCTATTGACATCAGTAGCTGTATGGCTGGTCTTCTCTACACTAGCGGGTGATTGACTAGTTATTTAATTAACTAGTTTAAGCAGCATTAACAATAATCTCAGCAGTACCCAATGGATTTTCTGCTTTAAATATACTGTGCACTTCTCTATTTATAGTAAACACCAGCAGTGGGATTCATCTGTCCCAATATAGATTCTGCATTGTAGGTGTCTGTCTCTGAGTTAACTGTCTAGGCTCCCTTTATAGTCAAAGGAACAGGCCTTCTGAGGGCAGAGCTCCTCTCATCCCATTTCCGATGTCTAAAATAGATTAAATGAATCACCTCCATTTAGGAGATAGAGTAGGAAGGCCTATTTCTGTTCATTCACCATGAAGGGAGTCTTGACAACTGGCAATGGTATAGATGCCTACCGTGTAGAGGCTACAAGGCAGAAGGATACTTCCCATGCTAAAGTGATACCCAGAAGACTGTGGCCATCACACAGCTCCTGTGTGTCCTCAGATGAATAATTCATCATCTTGCTGCCTTTCCATAACTTAGCCTCTATCTCCTACATGATTCATTGGGAAGTGGGGTAGGTTCAAGAATGGTATTTCAGATCCACCCTTCCTGCTGGCTTTCACTCTTCTTCCCATAGTTTCAACTCCATGGACTCATTTTACTGACAAGGAGGTAATAAGCTGTTGAAATGAAACAGTGTTGCTGTGTAGCTGGTTGAGGAGATCACTGTTGAGCAATGTAACATGCTCTTATCCTTTGTCCCAGAGGACTGAGCAAACGTTTTGTGAGGCAATCCCATTTACTGCTGATGCCAATGCCAGGAAATGAACAATCTGTGTTAGCTTTTGACTTTTAAAAACAATGGGCTGGATGCAATGCCCTCCGAAGTTACCAGGAGTCTTGTTCTTCCTTTGTTTTCAAAGGGCATGAGGTCAGGCTCAGCTCTAGGAGTTTATTTTGCTTTGTTTTTACACTTAATGAGAAATAAAAGTTAAAAGCAGGTGTAGTTGTGATTATGAGCAGTTGGTCTGTACAATGAAAGGAGAGCGTGATTTTTAAACAAACAACAATCAACTTTCCTATTTAAAATGTTTTTGTACTAATTGCATATGGAATTTTTTATCACTCATGCTCTGGTTTAAGGTTTATATAGATTATTGGCCTCTGCATTATAAAGTTTAGATACACAACAGCTGTGTTATGAAGTTCTTGTTATGCTTTTAAAGAGGAATTTCCAAAATCCATATGCGTATTTCTGATCATTCATTTGTGTAGCAGTACTTTACAACCTCTCATGTAAATACTGATAAGATTTCTATCACTCGTGTTCCCCTTTCCTCCATTTTCCTTCTCCCCATGTGAAACCTCCCTCTGAGGACCATACATAACCCACAGTACATTTATATATGGGTTATAATGCACAGGCTTTTGCCCTCACTCAGAGTCTGAAGAAACTACTGCTACCCAAATCTGATCACCAATATTTCTAAAACAGTAGTTACCCTCAAAAGATGTTTATGTAGTACAGCAACATTAGTTTCTTTAGTTTAGAAGAAAGAAATTAAATTTTAAAAGAACATAATTGACTTATTCATGGTTGTATGGACCCAAGAACTGTCTTTCCTGAGGTTATGTACCATTCCCTTAGGCAGAAAACTATATATCCTCTACACTATGCATATGTATATCAATTTATGGTTATGTTCATTGACGACACTCCCTACCTGTGATATGGCTGACTTGTGGGAAGGACTGGTTTGCAGGGACTGTAATTCATAGGGACAAAAACCACTTCATCCATTTAGATGATCATGGCGGTACTGAGGCTGAGCACAGAGCTGCAGCTGTGCACCTTTTGTGCAGATGGCACAACTGCCTGCTAGGGCTTGGACTGTGCCTGCCACACGACTCATGCATCTGTTCACCAAACAAAATGTCCTGAGGTTACAGGAAGTGGATGGGTCTAAGTGGCAGTAAGCACTCCTTCAAGAGGCTTTCTTAGGTGTGAAAACATGTACAACATTTTAAAAATCTAGCATCGTTCTTAGTATCTTTCAACACCTTTATTTTAACCCGCAGGGGTGATGGAACAAACTCTAATCAAGTTTGCAGATGACACTGAACAGGGGGAACCAGTTGCTGCACTTCAGGGCAGGGCTGACAACCAGACTGACCTAGATAGGCTGGAGGAACAGGTCAACCACAACCTTATGAAATTTAGCAAGGGGAAAAGGAAAGTTCTGCACCTGCCATGATACAGTCTGGGTACTGACTAGCTGCAGAGCAGCTAGTTAAGAAGGACCTGGGAATCATGGGGGACAGTCAGGATGAGCCAGCAATCTGCCTGGCAGTAGGGAAAGCCAACAGCATCCTGAGCGGTTTCAGCAGAAGCACAGCCAGGAAAGTGATAATCTCCCTTTACTCAGTACTTGTTAGACAACATCTAAAATACTCTGTACAGATTTGGATACCCCCATACAAGAAACCCTCTAACACATTGCAGCACATTCAGTAAAGGGCTACCAGGATATTCTAGGCTTTGGAGAACTTGTCTGGTAGAGAGAGGCTGGGGAAATGGCGATTGTTCAGCCTGGAGAAGAAACAGCTTTCGATACATCTAACTAGCAGCCTGCCAGTATGTACAAGGAAGTGGCTCCAGGCTCTTCACTGCAGCACATGGTGGGAGGATGACAGACAATGGGCATAAATTGAGACGAGATATGTTCAGGGTGGATATAAGGAAAAACATTTCCCTGTGTCAGACAGAAAAACAAGTTAGCAGAGAGGCAGTGCAGTCCCCATCCTTGGAGCTTTTCAAGACTTAACTGGATAAATTCCAGAGTAATCTTGATCTTAACTTACTGCTGAGAAGCCTGCCTGAGAAGGAGGTAGGACTAGAGACATGAGGCTACTTCCAACTTGAATTATCCTACTGTTTTATGGAACAGAGTTGTCAGCAAAGATTTTGTCTGTGAAAAACCAAATAGTATTTCCAAGCTGCAAACCTCAGAAAGGAGCATAAATGCATACTAAAATCTTACAGCAGGCATATAATACATCCTGTGCAGAGCAGTCACTTCCTTTATGTAACAGTCTTTGCATTGTTCCTATTTTTAATTCCTTTATTATCACCAGTCACCACTAACACAAGGAGTGAGACAGAAGGAGTATGGACTGCCACACTGCTTATAATGGCTTTTGGATGCGCTGCAGAGCACACAAAATTACTTCTGTTTATGGAGAGACATTCTGGCCTCTGCCTCACTACAAAAACATGTGCTTTGCTTATGCAAAATCCTCACATGTCTAAAGTAATTAAGGTTGCTGTATTTCTATATAGTATTTCACAGTCAGAAGTGTGTGTGTGCACAATGTGACACACCACAGTGAGTCTGACACACTGAGAGGTATCTGAGATGCAACAGAGTTACTGTGCAAGCACATACCATCTGTGCAATTAAAGGGAAGGCCTGCATATGGCTATTTCTCCATGTTCTACTAACCAGGCCAGAGGCCTGGAAATCTTGGCCAAATTGCCATATTTATCTTTTTCCATCTGGACAATAAAATAGATAAACTGACACAAAGAAAAAGAGGATGGAGGTAATCTCTTTCTGTGATAGCCCTTACAATTTTAAGACACATCGCTTCTGCTTCCTGTGCTGAAGACGTGTAACCACTGTCTTATCCAAGGATAAAAGTAAGTCACAGAACTACAGCTTTCATTTTCTGTTCTTTTCAGCCCTGGAATGGAACAACAGTGTGGATGAATTGAACCCATGTTGGTGGGATGTGCCAATTTGAAACAGAGTCTCAGTCCTATCTCCTGCCCTGGTTTTCCTGCATCAGCTTCTGTTGCCTGCTGCCAGGTGTCTTCTTCTGTTTGAGAGTAGCTGTTGCTCTTCAGGGCTGGTGGGAAGCATCACTGTAGAGCAAAGTGATTTCCAGGTCCCAGAGCAGATCCAGTGTCTTATGCTTAAAAGCCTTTCATAGGCTTTCAGCACAGCATTCTCCCACAGGGTCAATAGTCTGGTCAAAAAGTGAAAAGGGCAGTGATAAAGCTGATGAGCGGTTTGAAGCTTGTTTTCTTTATTCAGGTCTTGTTTACACTCTGACTCCCAGAAGCCTTTATGACAGTTGTGAACCAGTAGCCTCATCCCACCAGAAGAACCAATGAAATAAAACAGGATCAAGCTGTGAAAGCAAGGAAGTTCTCATTGAGTTCTCTAAAATGCTTTGGGCTTGTCTATGCATAGGGTTTTGTGCTGATCTAACAAAACTGAATTGGGGTTGCATCAATTTAATTCAATCACTGCAAAAGCTGTGCAATCTAACCCCTTGTTTTGGTTAACACCTATGCAACTCAAACATCTGAGCAATAGCTACATAAAGAGCTCAAAGACATAAAAAAAGACTCAAGCTCCAGTGCACTAATCCCAGTTTCAATTAAAGCCTAAGAAAGTATGGACTTCGTGCCTTATACTTCCCTGTAAAGCAAAGAGAAATAGAGAAAGTAGTAGATGTTCTTAAAGAACATATTGCCTGCTAGGGAAAGGCTAAACCAAATCAAGTAACTTTCAGGTCTTCTTCCTTCGTAAAGTAGCACTAAATGGCAAAAGTTATATATATATATATATATATATAGCAAGCCACCTTCAAGACCAGAAGGAAAAAGCCTCCTTGACAATATTGTATGAGTCCCTTGAGTCTTTTTCAGAACTTCATTTTAGTCATCTGGAATAATTTATTGATACATAGTCACCCCTTTTAGAAATTTCCAGAGAAATTAACCCACTATTAGTCACATTGTACATCCCTAGGGAGCAGTTCAGTTGATGCTTTTGTGTCCAGTGACTCCTGCCATGCTCAGCAGTGCCAGACTTGTGTAGATCATCACAGCTTTCTGAATATTCAGCAAAAAGGGATTTTTTTCTTATTTTGCCAGTTGGCAGCTGACAGTGGTTCTAATGGTAAGTTGGCCACGCCTCCTTGTTTAATTTTCCTGTGAGGATACTGAAAGGGAACACTCAAAGAACCCATGAGCACTAAATTAGCTGAGCTGGAAGTTATCTGTTGATTTCTGATTGCAGCAAAAACAGATTGAAAATCAGCATGTTTAATTCACTAAAAATCGACAAATGATGGCTTCTGTTGATCTACTGTGTAAATGAGGAGGGAGATCAGGAGCCTTTCTCTTTTACCCTCTTAAATACAGACTAACCAGAAGCCATCTTTGTGCTCCCCTGAGAATAAAAGTGGGATTGGGAATTAGAGTATCTGGGACTGGCTCCAGCAAGAAAATGTATTGCCCTCCTTCACAGTTCTGTAGCTGTTGCTTTGTCTGCACAAGACCCAGCTGGGTTCCCTGGAAGCACGCTGACCATCTCATCTCACTGAAAGCTGATTATTGCTGTGGCTGGGGGCATCCCTCCTTAGCTTGTCACTGCCTTCTGCTGCTGCAGCCCAGGTTGGAGGAAGTCAGCAGCCTGAAGAGATAATTTTTCTCCACACTCACTAAACACACTGTTGATCAGCTACCTGGGCAGTGGATGAATAATTCCCTCCTGGCCCAGCTGGGCTCCCACTGCAAACAGCGGCACCAGCTACAGCAGTAACGGACTCCTCCACAACATGTAGTGCTTCCTCTGTTAACCCAGCAGTTTGCAAGATAACACGGAATCCTTCAAAGCCTTATTCAATAATCCTTATCCCCGTCAATTCCTTTGCTTCCAAGTTCACAAAATATTTTTTTGACTCTTCCCTTATGCCCAAAATTTTTGCTCGGTCACATTTGTAACATCTTTTTAGGTATGATGGAGTTACTAAGGAATAAGTGTAGTCAGAACTAGCCTCTGTTCCCATTATTTTGGTCTGACACACATCAGTTAACAAAGTTTTGTGCGGTTTCCTGGCCCAGATCTCTTCTTCTGGCCCTGTTTTCATTATTGTTGTGAGACATGATGTATGTATCAAAGTATCTTGTTTCCATCAGAACCTTTACATTTTTTTCTTTCACCAAATAAGCGTTTCTTCAGTGTATAACTCCAATAATGCTTCAGCAACTTTAATTACTTGCACATCACAAGCACTTTTTGTGTGTCTCTGGTGAACACATCCACTCCCCTTAGAGCCTTTGCACATACGTGCAAGCAGGCACACATGCAGACCTATATTGCTCTTCCAGTGGAAAGAAATTATCTCTGTTCAGAGAAATTTTCTGTGTTTACTGAACAGACATCTTTAAGCTCAGTTATTACAACGCTCTATTATTTCTTTTGTTGCAGAATGGTAGGGCTGGCAGAGACTTAGGTAAGCCTCATTAAGCAACTCTTGCAGTATGCGTAATGATTGTGATGGAAGTTTTAGGAGTGTTTATGATAGTCTTATATGAATCAATTAAATATGTGACTTAAAATGACTCACCATGGTTCTGCAGCATTCACTTCCCATCTGTCTGACCTTTGTTCCCTGCATAGGCATACTGGGTCTCCTTCCCACAAAATTCTGAATCTGGTATATAACTGACAAGAATTCTGTATGACTTAGATCCATCACAAAGTGAGAGTGTGCCTTAGGCTGCAAGGTGTGTCACTGTGCTTTCAAAAACACATTCACAAGTCATCTCTCCAAACCGTACAGAATATCAGCCCTGGAAGTACTAGCATTAGTTATTCATCAAAACAGCTACCACCAAAAGGTTATGTGTCTTCACAGCTCACTGGTTTAACCTACTCATAGAGAAATACCTCATACAAAGCTCCACGGCCATCCTGCCCATCAGTGTATGTACCATTGCACACAATGACGTGCACAAACACTCCTCACTCTATGGAGTCGTCACCTTTGTCTCTGGATGAGCAATGTCATGTTCTTAGTCACAACTAGAGATGGTAGGAGGGGCAGTGCTGCCAATTCATTATGAAACTTTTCCCCCAGTGACCATCAAGGAAACCATGACTCACGGCCTATGCAAGCAGCATGGCACACTCTTTTCGTAGCTGGAGCATTAATTCATCCCCTTTTCCTTCACTATCCAGAATGGGAAGAGTGGTGATCCACTGAGGAGACAAATAAAGCCAGATAGAGCTGAGCAAGGTCAAATCAAGTTATTTGGGCTATGACTAAGGGCTTGAAGAGCAAGCAGAAATGCGTCGCTGACTGCACTTGCACAACACAGCAGGACCATGGCAGGAAGCTCTAAAGAGAATCCATGTGCTGCCAGTATAATAATTAATTCCCTAAACTGCACTGTAATTCTCAGACAGTTGAGTAAGCATCTTAGTATTTCCTATTGAAAGGGGAACCAATTTCCCAAGAACTTCTATGAGAAGTTTTCCCATTTCCAGGACCTATAAGGTACAAAAAAATAAATATCACCACAGCATGGTAGAAAAACAAAACAAAACACATGGGAACATTTTATACCTCGATAGCACTCATAACAATTATTACTTCATTGGTAATCCACAGTCCTACATTCAATAACACCACTTGCCTTATAAATTAGGTAAAAATTCATAGAGAATAATGTACCACCATTATAAAACCCCCTACCTTTAAATAAAAGGGACTGCTAACTTAAATAATGACTACGAGTACTCCATAATTATCATTGTTTTGAGAGTGCATGAGCTTAGCATTTTTAATATCACCCCTTCACATTCTGACACTCACACTCTCTATACGCACCGTAGTAATGGTGAGGATGTTACAGTCCTACCTCCCACTCTAGGAGAAATAGGAAATACTCAGGTTCCATGCTGCTAAGAGCCAAGTGCCACATTTGAAAACAATATTGGTTAAAAATAAATTTTTAAAAAAACTCAGAAAAACAAAAAGACTTTTTCAGTTACATGAGTTCCTTCATCTGCTCTTTAGCACAGACCCCATATGCAGTTGTTCCAATATAAATGAGGGATTAGCTGGGGGATAGAAAAGATACCAGTGACAGAGACACCAGGAGTTGTTTATATGAGCACTGCTGCTGGGAAAATGTATGTGCAACTACAGATAAATTCAGATTGTATTATTTATATATGAAGTGCAATTCTTGAAATGAAGTAGCTACACAACACTTTTGCCCATCTCTTCTCTCACCAGTATAACATGAATACTTATTTCACAGACAGCAATTCCACTTTAAGACAGGCAGCACCCTGGGCATTGCTCACAAAACAGAGGAGAAAACAAGTTGACTTGAAGGTCATATACTTTCATCTGCACCAAACCTTGCACGAGAAAGTCAGTAGTAATACAACGTATCTCTTACAGGCTGAACATTTCCTGGCTCCCTGAGAAAGAAGCACTCTGAAAACATGGATAGTATTTTCACTGCTAGCACGTGTTGTAGCTATCAACCAAGGAAGAAACTGCCTGCATGCTGTGTTATCAGTGTATGTCTGTATAGCTGTGCTGCTTCCTTATTGCTGCTCCGGCTGATTTCATCATTGCTTTCAAGTGTATGATTAAAAATGCACTATATTGGGGCTGAAAATTAATCATTAAGTCTGACTGAACTGCAGTCAGACAACCCCTCCTAGTTTACAGTCACCTAGCAGTTTATTCTGTCACGTATTTATTTCTTACATCGTTGAAGATGTCGTTCAATGTCATCTAGGCACGCCTTCAGGAAAAAAAAAAGAAGAGATAAATATGTAGGGCCACTTAGAATTGTAGTTCTTCATTGTAGCTATGAAGACATTATGAATGACTGTTTTGGCAGACATGAATGCAAGACTACTTTTTCCAGAGGAAGCAAACATTGAAAACATGCACTTTGCCTGGTCCCCCCTCTGTATAAGTCAACAACTTCCTATGATGATTCACTAAGACTGACATCTGATGATTCACTAAGACTTACATCATCATCACCATTGTTATTTACACTGAGGGCTCTTCAGAGGAAGAATTACCTCTTGCCGTACATGTGCACAGCACCTGCTGACTGCCCCATTAGAACAAGCAATTGCATTAATTCTTAGTTAATATGCCTTTCCTATGGCACATTTCTGTGCTTATATGGGAAAAACAAAGGATGGGAGAGCAGGTACATGAATTCCATCAACAGCTCTTGAGAAACACTTGAAAATATTTTGAATGTTTCTTCAGCACACTATAATTTCCACAGATACTCACACATCAGCAGGTCAGTAGTTGCCTAATGCTGAAGTAGTCTCCAGCTGAGCACCTTCATCGTGACCAGCCAATGTCTGTTGGGAATCTGCCACTGATTAGTGCTTTCATCTTGGAGGTCTGATCTTATAATGAAAATGTCTCTTTCCTGTTCCCAGGGAAAACATTCTCCATGTAACTTATGACTTGGAAACATGCCTGTCTAACCAGTCAGTGCTTTGAACCAGGCCAAAAAGCCACAGATGTCACCATCCCCATACTGATAGGGCTATTTCTGAGCTGAGCTCACATGGGCCTGAGTGAAAGCTTCCAGAATGGCCTACATTAGTTTGATGTTCCAGCTGACAGTACAGAAACTCCAGCAGATACCACTTTTTGTTCCTTGCCACGCACAGAGTAAAAGCTGAGCATTTTCCCTGGCCTCCATTTTAAGAAAAGAAGTTGGCAATGGTGATGAAAATTTTCCTAGCAACTCAGCAGGAAATAATCTTTCCTCTCAGAGTTCCACAAGGCTCTGAAGGACTCTTCAAAATTTTCTGTAGCTTCAGAGCTAAGTGCCCAGGGAGCAAAATTCTGCAGTTCTGCATAGCATAAGGGCAGGCTGAGAACAGCAGTGAAGTAAGACAGTCAGAATGGACAATAGTGCATCATTAGTGCTCACACACTTGCTTTCCTGATCAGCCAGTTCCACAGAGTACAGAGATCAAGTGAACCATTAATTCTTCACGGTAGAATTAGAGGTCACCTGCATTTTAAAGCAGCATTTTTGTGAGAGATATCTAACAACACAAGAGCAAAATAAATACTGTATTATTAGTGGTTGCAGTCTCCATTAGATTCAGCAATTTAGTAATCTGCTGAAGTATTCCCCCATTCTTTTGTACTCTGCATAGGAAAGAGTTGCAAAAAAATACTGGGACAGAGAGATATTGTACATAAAATACAACTTACTGGCACTGTACATAGAGAATAATATCATACAATAAATATAGCTTAATGTACATTATCACTGGCAGCAGGAATTTGCAACTGTGGAAAATGCCCTGATTCCACAAATTTATGACACCTGTATACCATAAAGCTGACTACACCACACTCTACCATTTTATAGGTTTTCTTTTTTTTTTCTATTAAGATAGTCTTATCTTACACAGCTTTCCTTCTACAGCAAGTCACATAAATCAGGTTTCCACCCTACTAGTGAGTTCACAGCAGAGACACTTCCATGGTACCGAACAACTGGCTTATTCATCTTAATGATGTGTTAACTTGCCCAAGTTGGTCCACTGTAATGTTTAATTTGCTGTCCTTTTTGCTATAGTAAGACAAAGCAGCATGTAGGCATAAAGAAAACAGACATAAAATACAATATTCTGCTAGCTGTAAAATAACATGAAATACATGTGAAAATCACAGTTAAGAAAGCCAAAGTCAAGCAGAGAAAGCATGCAATCCTTACAGCAAACCAAGATCCCCTTTTCATTTAGTTTAGACATTTACACATATTAACCCTTTTTTTGTGCTGAGATTCTAAGTGCCTTAAGACAGGATGAAGTTTTATGATTCATTTATTTCTATGAAGAAAAATAAGCTTTCTTCTGCTATTTATAACTATTATAGTCAATCCCACTTGGCAGTGGATAAGGTATATAAGGTGTATGAGGTGTTCAGTGCTCCACTCTCATCTGCAGTCAGACTCTCACACTGGGTCAAACTCACCTCAGACCAACAGCCACCCTTGATTTTGGATAGTTTCTTCTCAACTTTGAAAGAGAAAAAGATAATACAAAACTTGGAAAGAAGGGATCATAGAGTCATAGAATCATAGAATGGGTGGGTTGGAAGAGATCTTAAGCACCCTACACCTAACCCATGGAGGACTCCACACCGGAGCAGGTGGATGTATCCTGAAGGAAGCTGCATGGATAGCCCACACTGGAGCAGGGTCCTGGCATGACCTGCAGCCTGTGAAGAGTAGGTCTATCCTGAAGGACTGCATCATGTGGAGATCCCACACTGGAGCAGGCAACCAGCTGTGAGGATGAAGGAGCACCAGAGAGGATCTCTTATGGACTGACTGCAGCCTGCCATTCCCCATCTCCCTGCACTGCCCAGGGGGCAGGAGGCAGAGGAGCTGGGACTGCAGGAGTGAAGTTGAACTTGGGAAGAAGAGGGGGGAGGGTAAAGTATTTTCGTTTTTATCTTTGTTCCTCACCATTTAACCCTAATGTAACTATCATCAAATTAAATCAATCTCCCCTAAGTTGAGTTTGTTTTGTCTGATAGTAATTCGTAAGTCCCTGTCTTTATCTTGACCCATGAGTTTTCCATCTTATTTCCCCTCCCCCCCATCCCATTCAGGAGAGGACAGAACAAACAGCTGGGTAAGCAACTGCTGCTGGTTCAGGTAAACTCAGCACAATGAATAAGAACTTTTCTGTCCTGGAAGATACAACATAGATAAAGTTTAAAAAAGACATGTGGGAAACAGTGTAAGTAGATTAAACTCTGTGTTAAATAATAAAGAGATGACCTTCTTCCCGTCCATAATATATGAGGAGCTTGTCTCTTCACAACAGACTTGTCCTTATTCTGTACAGTAGAAATCCATTAATAAAGCATCTATTGAACATTTCCAACAGTAAATTTCTGCCAGCTTTACTTCTGCTGAGTATTCCCGCTACTGGTCATAAAGTCGGGGGAATTTGGCCTTATTCTAAAAGCCACTACTTCTTGGGGTTATCCATTAAGATTAGCAAATAACTGAATATGTTCCAGTGAAACTTCTTGTAATAGATTCAGAAAGTCAAAATACTACACAGCAAAACAACGTTTGCAATTATTCTACAGAATACTCCAGATAGAATATGCAGCACTGGACTTCTCAGTATCACTTGATTTGACCTTGATTGAAGAGCCAGCCTGCAGAATGAAGCTGAGTGTCATGGGTTAACCCAGCTTGAAGTTTTTAGATGAGAGAGAGTAAGTTTTTCTCAGCGTGTGAGCCTCCTGTGATTCAAGATCATGACAGCTCTGTGTTCTGCTGCTCCTGATAAGCGGGTGGGGCACCCCTCCTGCTTTTAGGTTTTTTTCTTTTCTCCAGCACTGTTGTTTTCAGAAAGAGGCAGAGCCAAGGAAGTGATGTTTCTGCAGATTGCTGTGGTAATTTCCTCCAAAACTTGATGGAGCCAATCAATTAATTGATTTGAATATTGACAGCCCTATTGGGCCACTTAGAAATGGTTTACACCTCTGTGAAAAAACAACATTTAAAGACAGACAAGGCGGGAATTATTCTCTTGCTTTTCAGGTCTCTGGCCAGGTAACACCGGCCAGACCGGGCTCGGGCCCAGCAGGGCCGGGGCTACTCAGCCCAGCGGGGCCCTGCCTGCCTGAGCCTGTGGGGCCGGGCTGCAGCCCCCGGCTCTGGATGGCCTGAAGACGGCCCCCTCCTCTCTGCTCCAGCCCCTCCGAGATGGAACTTTGAAACCTTACACCGAGATCAGCTCCGGCAGCTGCCGACAGAAAGAGGTAAGTGGCAGCTTCAAGGTCCCGGCACGGGATGGATGAACTGCCTTCAGTGCTGTAAGTTTTTTCCCCAGAGAGATGAAACCTTCAACGACCAATCCTTTCCTGGGATAAGGGAAAAAGACCAGAGACACAGAAATAGACACCATGATTAATAACACCTAAGTCAGTGAAGAGGAAAGGATTGAAGCCTAGAGAGGAGAGATAGAGGAGTTGCTAGTAAGCTGGAATTCTTCTGCAAAGTTATGGAAATATATCAAAGACTCTCTTGTAA
>WEIT01019989.1:638-13512 GCA_013389985.1 Dryoscopus gambensis | reverse complement strand
TTATGGCAGGAAAGTTTTGTTAGTGGTAGCTAGTTAAGGAGAAGTGGGAACTGGTATCTTCTTTCTTTTAAAGTGTTCCTGCTGTAGAGCACAGCCCTCGGGGTTGGGCGCGAGGCACCGCCGGGGGTGAATGCCCGACCTGGTACCTGCGAGCCTTTTTGGGTACGGCTATATGGGATTGAGTGTACCCGGTCCTGGGGGGAAGGTTAAGGGATTTGTTGAAACCTGTTTAAAACTCCAAGGTCAGCCGAAACTTCTTAAGATGTGTAACACTTCATGTTTGTATTTTTAGAGCTACATTCCAAACGTTGTCACAGTCATCAATCGCTACTTGCCGGCAGAGCAACTGAAGGCTGTTTGTTTCTCTTTCTGAAGGACAGATTTGTTTCTCTTCCTTGCCAGAGGCCAAGCGCCCAAATGGGGTAATCAAAATTTGCAGATATTTTGTGTGCCCATATCTGTTCTTAAGGATCCGAGTAGAACCTTGAATCGTCACTAATACTGGTAATACAGCATTGGTAATTGTAAGAAAAGAGAAAGTCCCTCGAGTTTCTGGTGCTTTGCAGCTATTTCGTGAAGGGAGCTAAACACAAGCACACTGGTTGCAGTTGTTCCTTCAAAGAGCTGATTAGGGCAGTAAGTGGCGCTTACTGTCCGGTAAATTTGCAACATCGCCAGTGACTTCAGAGCTGGAAAGGCAGGCTGTAGCTCAGCAAAGTCCACATGGACATCCAGAGTCCTGCAAGAATGTGAATGGATGAGGTTCTTGAATATAAATTGTAGACGGTAGTAAAATTCATATTGCTCTATCCCAATTCTCATCGTCTTTAATAAAAAACCCCATAGTTTGTGTTGAGACAAATTATCTTTTGTTAGGCCATACAGTTAAATATTCAGTATTTTGTAGATGATATGGTTTAAAACAGTTTAAGTGACTGCATTTGGAGGTTTAGATGTATCTTCACTGTGCAAGTACATATGTATGCATACACATAAAGTCTCAACAGCTCTTCTTTTTTTTTTTACTTTTCCTGCTTCCTGTATAAGTAGCAGCCAGCAGAGGGTGTGCAGGGAAACGAGGAACCCTTTTTTTGATTATTCAAAGAAATGTTTCCAGTAAATCAGCAGGGTTTATCTCCCCTCCTCTCCCTCTACCATTGCATAAACTATTTCCTCTTAGCTCGACTATTTCTAACAGGCTACCTCGCAGCTTATAGAAGAACAGGCACTTCTCACTCAGTATGTGTATATGGGATTAAAATCATGTCTGGTGGGGCAGGTTTGTTTGTTTTTATCTGCTTTGCTTTTTAACTAATTTTAATTTTGTTGTCTCTATAGGAATCAGAATAAATCAAAATCATTTTTCTTTTGTTTTTCCTTTTTCCTGGGAGGCAGTGCTCTGCAGCAGTTTTACTGAAGCTGCTGTATGCCTACAGGGAGGTCTGCATCATTCCTGGTGCATAAGAAAGAAAAACAGTTGAAATTTTTATATCTTCTGAGTTTGAAAAGTTGTGAAATACCCTGTTGTTTCAAATGTGCATAAGTTTTTGGAAGTATATAATTGAAAAACTAATCATGAAGCCCCAAGAGGGCATGATTAGTCACTTGGTCAAATAGAAGAGGATTAAGCACTGAGTTAATGAATGAGTCTGGTTGACAGTAAAGTCACCCCCACCCAGATTGGAAATATTAAGAAATATTAATATGTATGTATTTTAAAAATAACCACTGGTAATTTGTAGTTATACCTTTTGTGTTACCATTATCTTAATTTTTTTTTTTGTGTCCCTGATTGCCACTTGCATCCATTTTGTGTAAGGTGTTTTGAGTTTTGGTAGTGTTTGATGGTGATAATACAGATTACAGGAGAGCATTGGCAATTAATGAAACGTTGTCTAGATAAACTTCTAGGTAGCAAGCAGAAGTACGTGTATGAAGCTAATAGTTTTCAAAATACTTTTCTGTCTAGGAATGTAACAAAAGCTGCACATACTGTTCCTAATATAGGCTATTTTTTTCTTTATAACAGAGACTCTACAGGTAGGTTTAGTGACTGGAGATGGAAGAAGTTGTTAGATTTGTAGTTGGACATCACCCAAAGGTCAAAATATTTTCATCCAATAAGTTCATTAAATTAGATTCTTGGACAAAATTAACAGGTTATTTCTGTTCTTTTTGTTTGGTTTTTTTCCTCTGACATCTCTCTCAGAACTGATACTTTTAAAGAATTTTACTCATCAGTGAAGTGGTTTACATATGTTTTGGGGTGTAATTCACTGTTAAAAAAATCTTAGAGCAGATCTTTTCTCCTGTATCTAATTTTTCTTCTGTGAGTGTGACTGCTCAGGGTTTTAATGCAAGCATCAGGTCTGGGTAGCAGTTGATGTGTGTGCATTCTTCTGCATGTTCACCTGCAAAAAGCTGTACTAAAAATGCTACGTTAGCTTGTTTGAAGAGGGAAGGAGTTTTAAGGCTGTTTCTTAAAATTTCTCAATTAAACTGAGGACCTGATCTTCACTTGTAACAATGACAAAATTGTAACGTGTAAAAGGCAGTGCTCCACAGGGAAAAAAAGACTTCCATGTTGCTCTTCAACATGGTTATCAAGTACATGGTTTCTTTGAAGGTTTTTTTTCTGAGAAATAGTTATGCTGCCACAAAATTTAGTAATTTTAAATGTAATTCAGTTTTATGTTAATTTCCTTAAAGATGAAAGTTGAATTGTTTTGATTAATAATCAAACAAAGTATTCGTGACTGTGACTCTGAACAAAGAAAGAACTCCTAATTCTTTCAGACATTTCTTGCTGTCATAATTTCAGGGTATGATCATCTTACCTGATAACAAGAAAGTGTTTGCCTGTTTTGATGCCTTCTCCAGCTATGTAGAAACAGAGACTAGACAGGAGTAAGGGAATAAAGGCAGGTATTTGTTTGAAAGGCCTTCAAAGGAACACCCTGGGGAGCCAGAGGCTGCTCTCATAATGGACCCCAAGATGGACAACAGGTCACGAGTTCTTCACACTTTTATAGGTTTGGTCTATTTGCATGTCAGCATAAATTCACCAATTAAAACTTGAGCTAATGATGTAATTTCTTAAATTTCTCCTCCTCTCTAGAGGCCTTAGCTTACACCTTTGGGCCTAGGACAACCTGAGTGTCCTCGAATAGCAAGCTCAGAGAAGCTTTGTTGTGTCTTATCTGGCCTAAGAGAGCAGCTAACAAGCTACAAGAAACTTCAGAGTTACACACGAGGTGATACTGAATTTGAAAAATATAAAAGTTAAAATCTAAGGCATCAGTTTCATTGACAAACTTCAGCTAAACAATCAAGCAATGACTCACTTCAGAAAATGTAATTTAGGCTTACAAGTGATTTAATGCTTTTTGAACTTTTAGTAGCTATGTTGCCCACTAACCTCATGATGTGTGGAAGACTTTTAACTCTCAGGGAAATGCATGCGTGTCTCAAGGGAGTTCATTCACATTTAGCATTGAATTCAACAGTAAACTTCCTCGCCTACCCTACTCACCTTGCATTTTCAGAATTTATCTGCTGAAATTGTTCAATCATCACTCAAGGCTCACTTTTTCAAAGAAGGAGTTGCATATCTGGATTTTACTGATGTAAGATCATCTTAGTCATCTGACTATAGTTCCCATCTGTGCATCTTTTCATGTTCTTATTGAGATATTTAGAAAACCAAGAAAAATTATGTGACTAGCCTAGCAGCTGAATCATTGTATTTTATGGTGAATATTAATGCTGGCACAGGAAATGCAAGATACTAACTCAGGTCTTTTCAAATGATTGAGGGAGGAAGAGAATTTGTAAACAGTTTGCAGTGTAATAATGGAATCTTTATCCAAGCATTTCTGTAATTTAGTAATAATAATTTTAGATTGTGGTTTGAGGTTTTGGAGGACTTTCTGTTTGTTTTATATTTTCAAGAATTTTATTTTGCATTGCCTTTATGTAAATTACACATTTTGCAGAAATTGTCATGATATCTTAATATTCATGTATCATAATTATTATTTCATTACATCCCATATATGTTAATAATTATAGATTATGTTATGAAAAATGCATACATGTTTTCAAATAAAAACCATTAACAACTTGTAGTAATTGAAGTATAAATTGGAATTGTTTTAGCTGCTGAGCCACATTTTTTTTTAAAAAAGCCATAATAAACTCATTAACATTAGAAGAAGTTTTGATTTTTTAATAGGCCTAAATGTTACATTTTCACTGTATGGCAATGCTTCCACATCCTGGTAACATTGCAGTCTCAGCAGCCAAAATTAACAGTGGTTTTATTTGGCATTGTCAACGATAAGGCAAACTCCATTTTATTTAATCTTTGACAAATAAAAAAATATTTTAATCTTTTTTCTTTTTTTTCTGTAGGCTTAAAATGAATAAACAATGCCTTTTTTAAAGCATGACTCATTCAAAAGTACATGTTAAATGAGGAATTGTTCATTTAATTAAAGTGATTCCTTTGCCAGTCTTTGTATTGATGTGTACAGATTAATAATTTTCAATTCACAGTACAAGACTTGTGATGAAATAGTACTATTTTCCTTGAGATAAAAATCATTGTTTTGCAACCAATTTGCACAGAATGTTTTCTAGTAGTGTTTTGTGCCTGTTCTTTTGTAACTACGCTTTGTGTTTCCAGTGCATTAAATTTGTCTGCGTGGTTTTTACAGAAGCAGCATTGCAAAAAAAAAAAAAAAAAAAAGAGAAAAAAGGCAGGAAAAAATAGGACTTAGAATAATTTTTAAAGTCATGCAGAGTGTTTTAAGGAAAAAAGAACAAAAGCCCATCAGGGTAAAAGTAGTAGGAGGGGTATTTCATTTTACTCATCTCATAGAAGGCCTACATTAACAATATGCAAAAAACCCCACCAAAAATGCTGGTGCTAGCTACACACACTTGTTGTCTTTTATAGATCCTTTATGAAGATATTCCAAATAAAGTAAAATATAGCAATATAAGACAAAATTATACATGTAATAGAAAAATCTGAATCACTTTATAATTTCCATTAATAGAAATTAAACATGTATAAACATTACATGTTCAAAGACAGCATTGAACAGGGATCAGGAGAATACATGGCAGAAATTTTGGAAGGCTTTATGTGCATTATGTTTACACTTTAAAAAAGATATTTAATTTCCTATTTAAAAGCATTTAAAACTACAGTCACAGTTCCAGAGTGAAATCTTTTGAAGAAAATGAGTGAGGTGAAAACTGTCAATTTTGCTGACAGTATGTACCCACTAAAAGAAGTGGTTTCTGTACTGATCATTTCCTTGCTTGTGTTCGTAAGGGTACAGTATCAAACTTGGGTTATTGTTTTACTGTGTATTTCTTCTCTTTTGCCTGCCTGACAGGACTTTGAAATGATACCAAATAATTTTTCTCTCAACTGGCTTCAATCCAGTAGCCTACTTTGGGATTATTTGGGCTTTCAGCACACTGAAGGGATGTTGCCACTTTCTAAAAAGCAATTAAATTGATATTTTAGTAAATGATTTTTAGTAAATCTGATACTGGTTCTTGATTATTTGACCAGTCTCTCATGTAAGTGACATAAACAATTAGGTTACTGCAAAACTGTGATTTGAGTGAAATGTGTTTTCAGGTCTCTCAACACAATGAAGTTCATTACAAGGCTTCCTGCTTTATGCCTTAGGAAAAGCAAGATGCAACACAGGCACCAAAGTAGTAGACGACCAGCGGTTCCACTTGGATCACGGATTTTAACTGATCCTTCTAAGGTCTTTGAGCATAACATGTGGTAAGGTATTTCTTCAAGGCTGATTTTCATATAATTTTGTATACTGTTTACTCTGATGAATAATGGTGTGAGTGTATAAAACAAGGTACAGCCAGAACAGACATGTGAAGGTAGCACTAGAGAAAACTAGAGACTGTCACAAGTAATCTGACAGTTATGAGCTCTCAGTGACTTCCGTTAAAAGCTGCCAAGCAAATAGTTAGTCAAGGAGTGAAAGGCAAAATATTCTTATAGATCAGTAATCAATTAGGAGACAGAAAATGTAGAGATAAGATAGTTCATATTATTTATAATGTCAGAAAGTTTCTAGTTAGGTATAATAATATTGCATACTGGTGCCCTAGTCTAAAACTGACACCATTTTGAAAGGAACATATAAATGACTCATATTCTTCTAAAGGTGTACTGAAGATGTTACAGATAATTCAGCAGAAATTTTCACACACTGTGAAATTACCAGAAAAAAGTAAATTGAATCTTAACATAAATAAGCAATGTAATAGCAGAGAAAACATCAATGTGTACATGCTGACAGGAATAATTGCCCTGATTCGCGACATCTCCATCTCTGAAAGGTATTTTTGTGGTTAATGGATACTCAGAAAAGAGTGAGACTGCTAAAACCGTGGGAAAAATTAGATTGAAAAGCCTAAGGTTTTTGACCACGGAATGGAGATGAACATGAAACAGTAAGTGATATAGGAAGTGTTAGAAGGATAGAAGAATATCTAAATCTGTTTAGAAAGTAGAATATGTGGTCTTCCAAATATCTTAGGTAGGTATTTGGAAGACCAGAAATTTCTATTTCTATAGTTCATAATTAAACCCAACGAATATTTGTTGAGAAGTGGGAAATTTAGAAGCTATTAAAAATTACTTCTTACAAAATATTAAGTGTATTCTTGAATTCTGTGACCATTTTTGAAAGCAAAGGTTTAGAAAAATTAGGAAAAGAATTGGATGTGGCTAACAATAACCAATGGGTAACATAATACAGGAGTAACATGACACATATCAGGACTTAAGCTTACTTCATAGAAGTCATCTGCAATTTAACTTTTGCTTTCCTCAGCAGTGTCCTCTGCTGTCAGCTGTGAGAGAAGTTACAAGACAAGCTTTTGTTCTGAAATGAAGTTTCAACTTGCCAGGGCCTTTAAAATTACTAATTTTTTTATAATCCATTTTATTGGTCCCCTTTGCTTTTTAATCTAAATTATTTCAAAAGATTCTCTAGATCAAATTCTGATGAATAAGAAGTCTTAAGAATATGATACATAAGATTGTCTTCTGGTTAATAAACTAGTATCTTCATTACTGTTTTTAGTCTCTAAATTTAGGCTTAACTCATTAGTTAAGATACACAGCTAGATCTGTCACCTGTTAGTGTTTTCTGAACTAGATGTCCCCAAGCTGTGGTCCCCAACACTTACCACTTTAAGGCCAAATTTGGAGTTAGCTATATTTCCTTGGTCAAGGGAGCTGGCTGATTGTCATGGTTTTGGCTAAGTTTAGGGGAGATGTCCAAGGGGAACGTCTCCTACAAAGCAGATGCCACCCCTCCTTAGCAGGTTCGGGAAGGGAAAAAAAAAATTCTGCTCGGAGGAGGGTGAAAGAGAAAGTGAAACTATTTATTTAACAAACAGACAGATTAAGAGTAACAAAACCTCCCATTGAGGGGAGAGAACCTGAAAGATTTGAAAGTCCTTCTGTGGGTGCGGTTTCCCCTTCCCTCCCATGAAGCTGGAATCGGAGCTGGCCGGCACGGGTGCGGGGGCCCCCAAAGGCGGTGGAGCTCAATGGGTTTCTGATGTTCCTGATATTTTTGGCGACAGGATTCTGTAAATCAGCAAGCTGGTCTTCTTCCAGGATTATAGCAGGGTGGCATTCCTCAAGCTGCTGGCATACCCTCCCTTCTCAGTAGTCATCCCCCCAAGGCTCTTCTCCTCTCTCTTATGTGTTACCTCCCCGAGGGTCAGCTGGTCTCTGACCCTTAGTGGAAACACCTGGTTTGACCCAGCTGTAACTCATCAAGGTCAAGTCTGCCCTGAGTCCAGTATAGTTCTTCTTTCAAGCATAAATTAAGTTATGTACAATTTAAAAGCACAGAAAAACACAGGAATCATGGTTAAGTAGGGGCTGAATAATGTGGTATATAGCACAAATCAGCCCATGACACTGATTATTATGTTAAGAGTGTAAAGTTTGTCCCTGTGTTTCATAAATCTGTATGCAGTTTAGTTCTGTAGCATCTTCCAGGCTCAGTGCTTCCTGCTAGGGGGATGAATCCTTTACATGTGTAAATGCTGATTCAAATGTAGGCTACATAATCAAAATAGGAAAAGATTTTAAGAAAAAGGCCACCCTTTTTCTGTGACATTGTTTCTTGATGAAACTCAGTTAATTACTTTGTTTTATAATTTCCTTCCAAAAAATTAATCATGTGTAGCTTAAGCTTTTCTTGCTAGTCTTTGGTGACAGTCTAATAAAAAGTTATCAAACTTTGATGCAGGTGGTTGGGATGGATTGTGAAGATGAAAGTGAAAGAAACAGAGTTGTTCAGAAAATGGATCTGCAGATGAAGCCATGTAGCTCAGATGGGAAAAGAGGTGAAATTGAATTGAAGCAG
This sequence comes from Dryoscopus gambensis, assembly GCA_013389985.1. Lineage (NCBI taxonomy): Eukaryota > Metazoa > Chordata > Aves > Passeriformes > Malaconotidae > Dryoscopus > Dryoscopus gambensis. The sequence continues at coordinate 5,071 of WEIT01019989.1, read as the reverse complement.
AGGTGCATGGAAGTTGTGATGGTCTTGATAAGTCAAGAACCTGGCTATGATGTGGGGGAGGCCCTTGTTTCTGAATCTCACTGAATTGGCAGGGTTCTCACTGGGGAGATAAGGAGAATTAGGATGAGTGATGGTAGTGCTAAAGAGATTATACAGAGTGAACATAAGATATTCATCTTCTCTAGCGTTGATGTATAATGTCATTTTGGTTTCCACTCATCATCTTTGTTAGTTCATACAGTGGCATTCTTTTTGTGTGAAATGGCAGAGACCCAAGAGCTACTACCATTGCTTCTAGAAATACGAAGTAAATTAAATTTGGGAACTTATGCTTTAGATGTTTGTTGTGGTGCTTTTCTGTTGTTTTGAGAGAGAAGTGATGAATGATGCTAGACATTGGAGCAAAAAATGCCTGCTTCTATTCAGGTCAGTAATTGACACAGTTTTCACATTATCACAGAGATAATTAAACCCTATGTTGGCAAACAAGTTAGTGGAAGAGGACTAAGTTGAATAAGCTGAACTGAAAGCAGCATTGTTCGATCTCATATCAGACATGTTAACAGTTCCTGGGGTGGTTAAAATGGATAGCTTGCTTTTCTGCTGTCAGTGTTCAGCTTAAAACACTTGCATATTTAAACACTTCTGTGCTTAGAATTCTTCTGTGTCCTGTGTTCCTACCAGCTTGTATTGCTGAAGGAGCTGCCTCACTTGAAGCATCCAACTATGTAAATAGTTTGCGTGAGAACTACGCAATCTCCCCTCTTTTGTAGACTTTGATCAAGAAGTGCTGCAGCAATATTGTTATTTGGGATCTACCCCACAGAAATCTCTACAGAAGTGCCAGAAGGTGCTTTATGAATTTCCAAGGACGTAAAAAAGGAAAGAAAAGTCTGTAAATGAAGATGGAGGGCTTCAGCCACCTTTAGTATTGTGTGTAGAGCCCCTAAGGGCTCTGACAGACACGCAAGATGGCTTAAAATTGATCAGTTAAAGATTACAGCGCAGCAAGTCATCACTCAGAAGGGCTGACTGTGTATTATTGCCATCTGAATAGTCCTTGGTTTCAGCTTGCTGGAATAGGCAAGGTCAAAACCGGTGATAGCAGTGAGGGAAGGAAGTCTTTCCAAGAGGATGTCTGCCTAGTAATGCTTTGGTCATTCAGTTTTATTCTACTGCAGCGTGTCTGTCAGAGCCATGATACTGCACAGGAACATTTGGTATCTGAACAAATACAGGAAGGGGAGAGGCAACCTGCTGGGGACAATAATGAGAAATATTTCAGTAGAGAGGCGGAAATCAAGTCTGAGCAAGCAGACAAATACATACCAATTAGTCTCCCACAATTAACAAAAGAGGAACAGTGAAGGTCTAAGAATTAAATTACCTATATATCACCATGTACGGAAAAGGAAGATGCATTAGCTTTTAGTGACAATCAACTCTTTTCAAGTTGGCACCTTCTTCGTTTTCCCATAGTAACCAATGGAATTTTAGTCCTGGGTTTTCAGTCAGTTGATTTCAGTAGGGTTAGGATCTAATAGATTACTTGAATTATATTATCTAATTTAATCTGTTCAGACTGGATGATTTGGAGGGACAGCTGATTGGCTTTTGAAAACATCCTGCAGCACATTTTTGGGCACTCCTCACTGTGGTCTGATCCAAACCCAGAATCTGCAGGGAAGGCAGTTTAGTCATCAGGGTCAGATTTGGTCTTGGTTCTGTGACCATAGATTAACATAATATTTAGGTAACCACCTTATACAAATATAGATGGCATAGACTTTGGAAACATTGCAGCACTGCTTGACTTTTCTTACTAATGTCTCATTCTGGTTTGTTTTTTTTTTTAATGTTACCTATCTCTATTCCCCAGAAAAGTAAAATCCTGTTCATCAATTCCATCTGTTCCGGTTGAATAGGTGGATTATGCTCCCCGTTTCAGGAACAGCTGATTTCTTTGCTAGTCCTTAATTCCTCATCATAAACACTATTACTGTGAGATGTTTCTTGCATTAGGGTGTTTATTGGTAGGTCTATTATTGTATTCAGCTAAATACAGTTCTAATGAGATACTCAAAATACATTCCTGTAAACACACTCAATTTGCTAGATATATGTAATCCTGTTATTAAGAAAAGAAATACATGCTACTTCAGTCTCTTTGCAGTTGGGACATGTTTCCTAATCACTTGACTTTTACCTAATTAGTAATTAATTTTTATCTATCATATACTAAAACTTAGGTTTTAACTGTCAGTCTCTTTGAGTGCATTTGCTTGCACTCAAAAAATAAAAAAAAAGGTATTTGAGACAGTGTAGCTAATTCATGACTGTTTTTCCTGGGAAAAAATACTATGAAAAACCCTATTGAAAAGCTGGTTCTTCAACTGCCTTCTGCAGGGACCACATGCAATGGTCACAAGAGGAAGAGGAGAATGCCAAGAAAAAAGCAACAGAGAACTCCCTTGTGAAAGTTCAGTGGGAAGACCAAGGTAACAAATATCTAATGGTATAAAAATTCTTATTTTAATGCTCTTTATTAAAACATTTGAAGATGCTGTAGAATTCAGGAATACTCTCTTTATTTTTACATTCTCTTGTTTAAATTACTTGGTTTGTTTTTGGGTTTTTTCCCTTTGTGCCTCCAAAGATCTCAAAGTTGTTTTTCTAACAGTACACTTACTTATTTGAACAATTTTGCAGTTGGGGTGGCAATAGGCTCTCTGTAAAACAAGTACATCAGTATGGTGCAGTTGTTCTGAACCCTTTTGCAGTCCTTCAGAATACAACTCCTACTACACAAGGCTTTTACAGAATCAAAGGGAATGAATTTGCATTCAGCTAGGGTACTAGGGATGAAGATTCCCATGTACAGTATTCAAATGCTTTTTAGTGATTTGTGGGCTGTTTAGAGAGCTTGTGTTTGTACATTGCACCGTATTTCAGTTAAGTGCCATGAAAGTTGCGGTGGTCCCAGCTGGTCCCAGCTTGCTGTCTGCTGGGCTGAGCTGGGAGTGCTTCAGGAACCAGTGTGTTCACTTGGTATGGAATATGTTCCAGTACATCCTGCACAGTCTGCTCTTTAAGGGAATAAGGAGTTTCGTGCCTGTCTTCAGAAGGGAAATTTAGTGCATTCTGGGTTTCTGAAGAGTCATACCTCCAGGTTCAAACTGGCAAACTAAACCATAGACTAAACTCTAGGATAGTTATAAATGCTGAAGCTGAAATATCAACTTGATAGTAGCATAGAAGACTGGATTCTTAATTTGTTGTTCTGTTAGAAAGACATTCTGAATGCAGTTATTTGGATATCCCGTGCCTCAGTTTACTTAGCATGTTGTGAATCTGTCAGTGTTGTGGTGATCCTGTGCCTTGATGTAACTAAGGCACCTGTTGGAGTTTATTTGAATTACCTGAGAATGTGCCTTGCATTGTGTGCCCTTCATCACCTTGAATACTCTGGGATTGTCAACCTGCCTTTCTCTGTTACCTCTCACACATTCTTCATCTACATAAAGGAGTACAATGTTGGTTTTTCAAATATTACATCTAATATCTTCGTTTGATTTGTATAAAAAGCTGAAAAAGCTCATAATTGAAAAGTAAGCTGTGTGACCATGTGGGTCATGGAACCTTTCATTCTTCCTCTACAATCAATTAGAAGTTAGTTTGTGTTGGTGAGAAATGGAATAATCAGGCATTTGTCTATTGCCAAGAAATACAAGAATCCAAGGACGTTTCCTATGAATGCCCCTCTGTTTAGAACTTGAATAGGTGAGCATTGCTGATAATGTTCATTCAGAAAGCTTCAGCTTCATTCTGCAAGTGGAAGTACATTTTGGCCTATTTGTGTAAACAATGAACTAGACCAAGGCTAATGAGCAGGTTATTTTGGGGCCTTGAAAAATACAGTAAGGGGAAAAAAGACAAGACAGATTTCAACAATAATATTATATTACTGATGTAGAATGGTTCTGGTGAGCCTTTTTAAAGCAAGAGAAGTTAAACTGAATGAACTCATGATACTACCTTTAGGAATTTGATTTACTTGTTAGCATGTGCAATTTCGTCTCAGGCACGCTTGCTAGCACTGGAAGATTCTGTTATGGAGAAAAATCGATTGACAAAATTTTTTTGGTGGGATTGGAGGGAGGCTGGGGGTTTTTTGTCTTGGAAGTTTATATGTTTTTTAGTTATGTAATTTTTACATGCTTTCGAAAATTTAGTGGGTAGGCTAATTAAAGACACAAAATGAAACAAAAATTTGATAATACTGCATACATGATATTAGACAGAGGTGCAAGAATGACCACTGCAACAAAATGGTCACAAACTCTTTACTAAAGTAAAGAGTTCCTTCACTTGAACCCATCCATACTAATAGAACTTGAAAGGCTGGCTTTAGGTATTGGTTTCCTTCAATTCTG
>WEIT01019988.1:104489-116743 GCA_013389985.1 Dryoscopus gambensis | reverse complement strand
TGATGGTAAATCCTACTGTCTCATTTCTGTGACAAAAAATTGAGCAATAACAAAAAACTGTCCAGTGTTCATCTAGTTTTGTGACAGGCAGCTTTTATTTCAGCCTCTGGGGTTCAAAGAGCAAAGATGTGGTTTACACAGATGTGCCATGGGTGAGCTTGTATTTCTGAAGGGCTGAAGCCTAACTCTACCCATCTGAAAGCACTGCATTTAAAAGCCATTCTGAAGGACAACTCTGTTATGAAGTTTCACATTATTTCAAAGCCCATGTTACTCAACAATACCCTTTGAAAGTATAGACAAATGAAATGCACAGCTTCTCATTAAAGCAATGCATTTCATTTTAATAGAGCGAAGACAGGGAAAGGAGGAAAACATGGCTTGGAGCCCCAGAGCACTGTAAATTATTTCCTGCGTATTCTTAGTCCTGCTCCATATTATTTTTATGGGGGCAATTGTGGGCATACTACTTCTTCCTCTTCTCCCTCTTCCTCTTGCCACCATAGTATCAAGGTGTATCATCTTTTTGGGACCTGACTGAATCACATGGTTGTATGAATGCACGTGTTCCAGGCAGAAGAATAAATGCTGGCGCTAAACACAACCAGCAAATGCTGGAAGTATGTTGTCGGAAAGATCAGAAAGTAACCTGTCCTCATTTCAGACTGGGCCGTAAGTCAGAAATGCGACTTACTTTTTGTAGTGATAGAACTGAGTGTTTCATTCTTCATGTAGGTGCACATTTTAGATTATATGGGTAGGAGAAATCCTTACTGACAGTATATGGTGATAAGAGGCCTATAGTGCTACTTCATGCTTTTCTACCACATACACATCACCAGAGAAAATGCAAGCCAAATACTGGCATGGGATTCTAAAAGATCTCTAAGAAAATGTTAAGTTTTCTTTTTCTAAAGTAATGATCAAAAAATCATTACTTTCTAAAGTAATGATTAAACAGTTGTGTGATCAGACTGCTTCTGCTCTGCTGGCAAACCCGCCAGAAACTACAGGCTCCCAGCTCTGGGACAAAAGAACTATTATAGACCAAATATTCGCAGCAACTCAAAGCTGCAACTTCATGTTTTGGCAGAAGTCCCTGAAAAAGGTGGTGCTGTGATTTATGTGCCATTCAACATTGTTTTCAAGACGTTCACTGAACTGAAGAAGCACCATTAGAATACGTCAAGCACGCATCAAAACCCATCTAAATCAACAGTGGCTGAAAATACATCATGTGCTTGACATACAGTAACTGACATGTCGTATTTTATTTGACATTTCAAGGACAGTAGTGCCCATTTAAATGGAGACACGTAATATAAACATTTTTTAAATTGAGCTGAACAAAATCAAACACAGCATCTTGATGAAGAGCTGTTCACTAAATATCAGAAGAAAAAAAAGAATTAAAATAGTAAAATCTCTAATGACTCAAATTATGAAACCCAGAAGAGTCAACTTATAAGAATATAACTCTACTAACGCATCATTATGTCAGGGGAAAATTCTGGTCACACAGGCTAACAACCTCCTACTGATTGCCATGGAGCCATCATTTCAGCCATCCCTCTCCACTCCCTTTGCAGCTCTGCCTGGGTTTAGGTCTACAACTAAAACTGCCAGGACTATTACGATGATAACTGACACAGAAATAGGGATTAACATGATGGGAGTACAGGGAGCCAAGCACACAGCATGGGTCATGCTCTTTTTCCCTGCACAGGACAAGACATTGCAAGGTAGCAGAACTTTGAATCACATATGCTTCACCTGACACCTCATCCTCTCTCCTGAAGGCAGCTGCATAGGGACGTCACCTGTAATAAAAAAGGTCCCACAGGACATGACAGAAGAAAGGGGGATGTAATATAAATCATTTAAGAAGCAGCAGGCACACATGGTACTCTTTACAACAGGACTAGGAGATTTCCTCAAATTTAACATCCAACAAATTGAGAGCTCACTGTCATACTTTCTTCTTTCTCACTTATAAAGATCACTCACAAAAGATCCTTGTAATCTTTTGTTTCATTTAAATAACCTAAAGGGGTTTTCTTCATCATATGTTGTGATGTAAAAGTAAGGTGCTGACAGAAAGCTTTTAAATTGAGGGCTAAACTGACTAAATTAATCTGCTGTCACTACTTTCACCTAATACTTTGCTGTAGTCTTAATTGATTCCTTCTTGTTCCATCTTCTCTCCATTTCCAAGACATGAGGCTGCCCTAAACTGCTGTTTAGTCAAGCCAAATGTATTACACTCTTTTACTCTGCCCTCGCAGCTGTACCCTCCAGCAATCTAAGCAGTTTGCTGCTCCTCTCAGGTTTTGTTCAGATGTGTACGTGTACCGAATGCAGCACCCTTCCCTGAAATAATGCCACATTCTCAGCGACTGCATGACAGGAGCATTTGCAAGATGAGACCCACATGCTGTATGTGTAATCCAATGATACTACATTGTGTGGATGCCATATAGGAAAAGCCATTGTAAATGAGGATGGGTGGCCAGCATAAAGAATGAAGCAACCATGCAGAAACCTAAAATCCAGGTAAATATCTCCTGTGAAGTATTCTCCTCCCCCACATTTTTTAATTTGTAAGCTCTTACTACAAAGAATGCCATTAATTTATTAATGCCTAAATGTTCAGTCTGTCAGAGAATACAAACAAACAAATTTACCTATTTTTTTAAACCGAGGTCCTGCTCATAAATTCTGAGATGTCTATGCTCAAATAAGAAAGCAAGCAGAAATCTTGAGTTAGTGTATTAAACCAGAAGCAGGAAAAGGAGAGTGAAGGTAGTTATCATGTTAGGCCAGCAAGCAGAGAATTTTAATCCCCCCAAAACACTCAAAAAGTTTGTGGTGAATCTTTTTAATGGCAGCAACTACAAAGAAAAATAATACGAGTAATGTGTCATATGTCTAATTCTCATTTCAGAGCTGTGGAGAATTGAGCAAGGCAGAGAAAGATACAATGCCAGGGTTTCATTTCAGACTTCAGAATTAAATACAGAGATCAAGTAGTTCAAAGGACATGAAAGAAAAAAGACTTAATGTACTTTTTAAATTTAACTTCTCTTAATAGTTGTGTCTATGCTGCCATAACAAGACAAGAGCATACTGGGGAAAAATGGAAAAAGACAAAACTACTAACGAATGTGAAGTTATTTTCAAGACTCAGAATAAGATAATTCAAAGAACTGAGAACAAAAAGGAAGAGTAAAACTATAAAGCGATTTTTGACAGCCCTCTTTTTAAAAAGTGGCTGAGCAGATTTATCAAAGTATGTGAAATGCTTGATCCTAAGCTGAACTTCCATGAAAACAGAATCATATTCCTTTCTGTTCATAGGTCAAAGAAATGCTGCCAGAGCCAAAGGAAAGGACAAAGAGCACTTTCTGATTTTAAATTAGAGTGCTGTATGTATAGACACAAGTGCTTCTAATATCTCCCTAAAATGGGATTCCTGAGCACAGAGTGTGTTTACACATTTAATTGACTAAAACCAAGAGGTCAAAGTCTGAATAGCTGAAAATTAAAATAGTATTCAATGACACAAGTGAAAAGGAGGCTAATTGAAATACACAGAGAATGGAAATATGCAAACTTACTGAAAATGCTTTTTCTAATTAGCAGTTACATCAAGGCTCTGGAAGTAGGATGCACCAGAGATGAAAAGACATAAGGATCCTGTAATGCCAACAGGCATCTTTTCTGAAAGCACACACAGAACCAAGTATTAGGGTACAGTATTTCAAGCCTGTGCATGCCGTGCTGAGCCCAGCCCTGCTCTGCTCTACCTGATGTTTGCTCTCCTTTCCCTAGCCCCACCTACAACCCACCAAGGAGAATGAGGCCATTCTACCACTCTGCAAGCCATACATTAGAGATGGGATATTCTCAAACATTCCAGTCAGGACAGTCTGCCTGAAATGCCATACTTCCACTCCTGGAAGTATGCAACAGGATCCATCACTTCAGGAACTGGATGGGATGTACTGCCTTATGCAATGGCTGTGCTATGAGGCAGCTGGCTTCCCAGTCCTCATGAAAACAGGAGCTTCCACTTGCCCCACAGCAGGAGAGCACAGGTACCTGGTCTCATCAACAGCGTTTGCTTGTTCCTGCAAGCTCAGACTCTGGCAGGGTGCTTCCTTGATGGGATGGGCCTTGTGCAAGAGAGGTTCTCTCCCCAGAAAGACCCATGACTGGATCTTCTCTTGGGGCTGTGAAACTGCACAATGAGGAGCAGAGGGAGCAGCAAAGGAGACAAAGACAAGCGAAGGCATCAAATGTGACAGAGGACAAAATGCGTCTGCCATCGTCCCAGTTCAAGGTGCAAGTCTGCAAGTCATGCAGACTAAGGTCATTAATTCTAAGTGCAATTATGAGGGGTAAAAGTGTAAGACAACTAAATGAGCAGTTCTTTTTTTTTTTATTTTTAAGTCAAAAGTCACAGCCTTACTCCAATCACCTCCACACTGGCTCTTTTTTGTGCACCTGCACTGCTCCATTTCTCCTTTAAGCTGCCTCCTGTTGTGCGTGCTAACTTCCCAATATGGTGTTACACAAAGGACTGAGAGGCTGGAGCTGGAGAAAAATCTGAGGAGGAGGGCACATGGGAGATGAGAAAAGTCCTGCAACACTTCAGTGAGAACAGCCCCTCTGTGTAGACTCTTTCACACACAGGTTGCCTTTCCATCCATACTCCCAGGATAGTCTGCAAACCCTTGCAAAGAATGCCATCAGCTTGGAAAATACTGAGCAGACTTTTTAAATCAAGCAAGAACAAGTAAAAAGACGCTTGTTAGTTAACAAGTCCTAATACAGACCACAATTCTGACAGCATCTTTACACATACTCTTTTAAATCTCATTTGCTTTCAGTGCAACTACAGGAATACAGCCACAGAAGGGTTTAAAATTCAGGTCAAATGTTAAGTTGGCCAGAAAGAGGCTATGCCACCTTGGAAGCTTATCTTCTAACCACCTCGGTTACCTGCTACACACATACTTCCAGGTCTATTGTCATGTTACACAGTTTGTGCTCCAAATTAAAATTTAAAGAAAACTCAGAACATCTCTACAACTCAACTCGGCCATCAGGTGAAGTTTGGAATTCAGTATTATATTATAAAATTAGAAATTTTAAAAGATGAAAAAGGTGAAACTTAAGTTTTCTGCTTGGCAGCATATCCTAGCAATATCATATATATGAATGAAAACTGGATCACATTGAATACAATATTGAAGGGAATGTTTTCAGTCTCAGTTATCTGTACCCAGCTTAGTTGAGATTTTTTGATGACTCCTCTAATTTTATACTAAGTATAAATTGTATTTGTATTGTAGGAGTGTTGGCCTCCTTTTACCACTATGTTAAGTATCAATTTTCACATGTGATGAGGAAATTTTAATCCAAATTAATATATTTAGATTACATGTAAAAAAAAAAAGCACTTACTAAAAATAAAAAATACTTTTAGAAGTTCCTATTATTACTGCTGAAATGAGAAGCAAAGAAAGCAGTTCCATTGCTCTGAGGGGTTTTCCTCTACTATTGTTTTCACATATACATTACTTGAATGCCACTCCTGAAAAGGCAAACAGCATCAGGTCTTGACTGTAGATGGCAGCAGCCCCCTTCAGATTTCGGTGTTCTCCTTCCTTAGTGTTCTGGTCTTTGTTCCTTAACCCTCCAAACAATCCTATACTTCCTTCTCTTCCCCCAAAATAAAGACTTCAGTGCTCCAAGCTGCACAGTCTGGGGAAGATGACTGGAAGGCATTTTCAATAAAAGAAATCAGGCCATTCCTGCAGTTAAGCTACAAGGTTCTTCAAAGCATACAGAATAATTGAGGCCTGAAGTGGGAAAAAAGAAAGGAAGATATTTCCCCTTCCCCTATCAGTCACCTGGAGAAATATTGGAAGATAGTGCTTTTTTTCAGCTAATAACAGCCCCTCAGAAAGGAAGGGGCAAAGGACAGAGAAAAAAGAAAAGAAACACTGAAGAAATGGACAAAACGGTGCCATTTCATAATGAATTTAAACCAGGAAAAAAGTCTACCTAAACAATATGGCTTTAAAGCACTGAACAATTTTACAAACCTCTCTCTTTGGACACGGTATACTGACACTATGCTGGTGGAGTCTATGAGATGAGCCAAGGCTACTTTATGTATCATAAAACCTAAAACATAAAGAGAGCTACTGCTCAAGGAACAACACCTTGTCTGAATTCCTCTCCTTTTCTCTTCTCCTAATATTTACCTTTAGCTTTGGCATTCAGCCACTAGTCTTAGCAAGTATGTCCTTGCCCCATCCTGCTGCAAGTGTCTTCCCCCCAATAGGTATTAGATTGGATACTGTACCTCCTTCCAGCTTGTTAGTATTTCTCACATGCCCTTTGACTTGACCACAACTCCAACATTCACATGAATTAAATTGAAACACAGAAGTATCTTTAACAGAGACTTCTAGAGGTCCATGCATGCATAATTCCTTAACATCTGTAAACTGCTGCAAGTAGAGCTGATTCTGTGAGCCCTCGAGCACACAGGACACTTTATTTGGGAAAACAATCCCAGTTCAGCTGGATCAGCCCCCTCTGTGCAATTTCCCATAAATGTGTTTTAAAAACCAAGCTACTAGACTTTAAGTTCACAAATACTATCAGTATTTTGAGGATTCCCACATACATGTGTGGCCATGGTCGGGACACATAGGTGTTGCAGTGCGCTTTCCGCAGTTTTCCTGGGGACAGCTTAGTCCGTGGAAAGAGTCAGGAAAGACTCATTTTGTGGATATTTCAGCAGATCTTTATTGGCGGCCACATGGTCCGCAGTCAGCACACAGACTCAGTAAGCCACGAGACAACCCAGCGTTCCCCTCCCAGGGGGACACTGAACCACCAAACAGAACGCAGAAGTGGGGCATACGTGACCAGGGGCAGAGGCAGGGAGACCCTGTGCCATGTCCTGGCACCCCAGGGCCCCCTCCCCCCAGGGGAATGACAAGGGGAGACCCCTCAACAATTCACCCTTTTGTTTTTATTAAGAAGGTTTTTTCTCAAGGGTCTTAAAAATCCAACATTTGAAACAGCAGAATAAACACAAAATAACAACAATTTCAAATGAATACAGGTTACTTCCTCGAGTCCCAATGTTTAAAACAGCGTATTTCTGGTACACTTGGAGGGGAAACAGAAGCAGGAGAGGGTTTTTACATTCCTTCCCTTCCTCCTTTTATCCACCAATTGCCATAGGGATGGGATTTTGGGGAAATGGATTGGCAGGGTATGGAAAAGCATGGTTTTGGGGAGTGAACCCTGGAGGGAAGAATGGAATAGGAACCTGTGGAAACATGAATTGGGGGTAGTAAAAGGGAAAGGTAGGATGGGGAAAGGGGCACCTTAGGGGCTGTTTAAAATGTGGATTTTGCTTGGGAAGATTTCGGTTAGGGGCATGAAGACTGCCTTGGACTGGAATATTATGGGGTCCTGTAACGTTGGCTGCCTGTGGACCTCTCCTTCCCACAACTATGTCAAAGACTACGGGTTCTCCATCTCCTAAGCTAGGAACCAGTTTTTGGGGACCGAACTTTTTAATCGCAGTGTGGTGAACAAATATATCTTCTTTGGTATCACATCTAGTTATAAACCCATAGTTCTGTTTATAGTTGTACCATCGAACAGATCTTAAAACTTTGGTTTCAATGATCTTCTTGTCTCTGTGTTGTTTTCGAGTTACTGCCATCTCACTGGTTATCCGTTCCAGGTTTTTTTCTTGTGCTCGCTGCTCCTGAGCCGGGCCAGTAGGGTCTGCCAGTGCCCGCTCTGTTAGTCGCGCACACCGTGCAGGGTTTGCCACTCCCCACCGCGCCACCCGGGCGCCTCCGAGTTGTCTGTGCACTCTGCGCGGGGCTCACTGCACTCCCCGCGCCACCCAGCCACAGTCCAGTGGCTTCCCCAACTCCCGCTTGGCCACCGAGTCGCGTTACCATAGTAGCTTCAGCTTTTCCGGCCGGAGCCACAGCCCACGGGGGTTGCCCCGCCGTGGCACAGAGCCAGCTGGGTGCTCGCGGTCGCAGACGCGCGGTAGGGGGAGAGGTGGCGCTCGCGTCACAGTGCGTGCTGCCATGGGGGCTGGGCACGCTGCGTGTCTTCGTACGCTCCTGGACCAGCCATGTGGCCTTGCTGCGGACGCCATTGTTCGTTGCTGGAGCATGAACAGAGTCCAGTACATCCATGATTAAATATTATTCACGGAAATACTCTTCCATCGGCATATTTTTCAATAAAAAAATTAACTGTGCCAAAACATCCTTCCAAAAGTCTCTTGTAAGCAATAAATTCCAAGAAACATGGAAAAAATTCTTATACAGCCAGGTCAGAAAATGCGTTATCTCTGTTTGAGCCTGGGTAAGGCTGAAATTTGCATATTGTTGTTCAAGGACTTTTCCAAGTTTAAGATAAATGTGCTTTTGAGGCTTGGAGAGCCATGAGTCTTCCCACGAATTCTCCATAGTGAGAAAGGACAGCCAAATAAAAGTCTACTCACGCGGTTTCTGGGGATTTTTCAGAATCTTCGCTATCTTCTTAAGCTGTCTCCAGGGGTTCCAGGGATCGTTAAAATGCCCGCATTCTCCATCATTTTGTTGCAGTGTGCTTTCCGCAGTTTTCCTGGGGACAGCTTAGTCCGTGGAAAGAGCCAGGAAAGACTCATTTTGTGGATATTTCAGCAGATCTTTATTGGCGGCCACATGGTCCACAGCACACAGACTCAGTAAGCCACGAGACAACCCAGCGTTCCCCTCCCAGCAGGACACCAAACCACCAAACGGAACGCAGAAGCGGGGCATACGTGACCAGGGGCAGATGCAGGAGCAGGGAGTCCCTGTGCCATGTCCTGGCACCCCAGGGCCCCCTCCCCCCAGGGGAACAGCAGGGGGAGACCCCTCAACACACAGGGACATCAGAGAGCATTCAGGGAACAGCCTTTTGGAATAGTTACAGATGAAAGGCACTTGATGTGGTGCTCTAGAGCATCAATGTTATGCCTGGGCTATTTTTGAAACTCTTAACCCTAACCCTCTCCATCCCAAGCCACAGACACCTCTAACCCTATAGAGAAGCAGGTTAGGGGACTGGACTCTGCCTGTTAGATTTGTCCATTCATCTGTGCAACCAAGTTATCCCTGCTAGTTTTGGAAAAGGAACTAACATCACTGAGTTATGCCACGGCTAAAGGGCTCAAATGTTAAATCAACAAATGAAGACTTCCACTCACATATACGCCAAAACTTAACTTCCTTGTCATATCACAACTGAAGCATGCCAGACATAAAGTGTCTTCTAGAAGACCATGCTCACACTATCCCAAAGCTTTTTAAGGAGCAAGCCCCAACTACCCAGCACTGACATACATAGTTCTGCATTGTGTGGAGGTAAAAACCCCCTGAAACTGGTGGATCTAAACATTAAATCCTGCAACTGGATTCAAATGGTCAAATTTTGTCAACGTGAGACCCCATGAAAATGAAAGACATTCTCTGAAGGTGCAAGGCTTGCTTGTATGAGTGTACTTGCACCACTGGGATAAAAATCTTTGCTTTTGGCTCTAACACAATTACAATTCAGAAATGGCAACTGAACCATGGCCACTTTTAAAACTGCATCTCAAGGGCCCAACACAATTTATGAGAGCAGCAGAAATCACCAGTGGTCTCACCCTTAGGACTACAGTAATAAACAATTCATTTCTGTACTACCAGAGAGAGCAAAAAGAGAGCAAACAAAGCAGTAAACCTCCATCTTCCCTTTTTTCTCAATTATTATCAGGTTTATCTATAATTCATAGGTTTTACTATGAGAATCAACATAAAATGTGAACAGAGTTCAGATTTATGAATTTATTCTCTCAATACCCAAGTGAGGTCGATGGACAATGTTACTACCATTTTTCAGAGAAAAGAATGACACACAGACTAATTAACAGCCCACTTTTTTCTTTCTTTTTCCTTCCTTTTTTGGTATTATTTTTCAAAATAGAAATGGAATAGAAATATATAATGGAATGAAAAATATGGGTGATTGGGGCATCCTTAAAAATTAGGGCATAAGAAATCCATAATAATCAGGGTGATATTGGGCAGATAAGAAATCCTTCGTCGCAGTCCCACATACCTACTTAAGCAAGGGTGTATGTGATTCTAGGTAACTCACCCTTCAAATTCCATTTTTCTGGCCTTCACTGGGTGCTCAGTTTAGGATCAGAACTCACATAATGCCATTTAGGATTAGAACTCACATAATAATTTTCAAAGAGGTTTTTTTTTTTTCTTCAGGATGATATCTTTACATCTCTATTTGTTACATTCTCTTTAAAACTCATTCTTTTTTTCTCTTCTAACTTAGTTAAGTGGTTCGCTTAGACTCCTTTGATGGCCAAAGGAAAGACAGACCTAGGGAGAAACTGACAATTCTTGGGGATAATTAACATAGTTTATCTTAGACATAAATGTTTTCAAATGGGATGAAGAAGTCCACCTCTCTCCAGTAAATAAAGAATGAACTCTACTGATGAAAGGAGCCATACCAAGAGAATCACCTAATATTTATTTATCCATGGCAGTATCTTTAGCTGCTATGCTGAAGGAAACAGGTGACACTGCGAAATCATGGCAACTATTTCCACACAGCTGATTAAAAAAGGTGGTGATTTGCAAAATATTTTTAAGAACAGAGAAAACAGAATGGAAGAAAAAAAAAAAGAAGACTTATTTCGTTTAGAAGTTGTTCGATTGCTCAACAAATTGCTAAGTCATTTGCCTACTTATATTTACATATGTGTGCATTTATGAAAATGCAGTCTGAGTGAGGCACCGTGGAAGGTGTCTGGAGGCAACACAGGGCATGCTGATACACCCTTGACTTTAATGTACCAGACTTGTAATGAGGGACTAATTTGGTTCTAAGCACTAGCTTGGCAGAAACAAAATACTTATAGACTATTAATAGAGAAACTTCTCACAGAAGCTGTGACCTTTATGACTTTGCATGGTTTTACAGCCCTACCTCTGTTACAATTAAGCAGAGCCTTACTGCAAAGCAACAGATTTCTGCCTTGTTTTTTCTGCCCCAATTACAAGGAAAGGACTGCTAAAGTAGAGCTACTGTTTAGTACACATCCTGATGCAAACCCCTTCTGCAGTATGGAGGTGTACCGAAACACAGTAGATTTTATGCTCCTCTGAACAATAATGTTCCCTAATGTCCTGCAAACATCTGTCCTCAACAGCCACCCTTAGCTGAAGGCCTAGGGAGATTTAAAGATGATGATCTCTATAAAATTAATGAATAATAAGAAAATATTATCAGTCACAATGTTACAGTGGAATTGGGGGAAGGGGGAGAAGTTTACTGAAGGGGCAACTTCTCTCACTTCCAAGTCAGACATATGTAATAGACTTCTAATGACTTTTGGGTATAATTAAACGTTTAAAATCAGTATTGCAAATGCCTGATGAAAAACAGTTATGAAACACATCAGAGAGGACAGTCCATTTACTCTTTCAGCCTTTATTTGCCAAGCCATGTGCCAACAAAAATACTGGTTGTTAAGGTCACTGAGACTAGAAAAACCAGAGAAAAAATGTAAAAGGATCATTTTTAACAAAAGTGATGGATGTCTATTACTCAGGAAATATGTAATGCAAAATACACATTTTTGTTTTTAAACACATTAAATAAACTTTTTTTAAATGGTAGAAGATTCATCTGACTCCATCTGCTCATTGCTGTAGCTCACAGCAGCAAACAGCATCAGCGAAAGGATGAATAAAAGCACAGGTGCATGGGATTAAACAACAACAACAAAAAAGACATAAAATAATGTAAAAGAGAACAAATTAGTTCCAGAAATACAAGCTAAAGAGATATTTGGAAATAATTATACCAATAGGTACAGTAATCCTAGTTCTTCCTGGCACTGCAGAAATGAGGAGCTCTGTAGGGATATGCCAACAGGTCAAGCAGCTGAACGAGCAATGAGCATAATTCTGTCGTACCTAAAAATGAGAGTTGAATAAACTACCATCTCTTTAGAAGCAAATGGTGAGAGGGGCTAAATGACTGGTATTTCAGCAGTTTTATGCTTTGTAACTATTTGTGCCAGAGGAAGTGATGTTCTGAATGTAATGAGTGACAGAGCAGTCCATGGTAAGCATTTTTCTTTAATTTATCCTATTCTT